>BMAO01012359.1:0-27041 GCA_019973975.1 Trichonephila clavata
TGTCTGGCTCCGGTTTTGCTTCACCATCGAGACAGCCTCCGACGACCTTTTTCTTTGATAGCGTGTGGACGTCGAACACCATGTCGTCTACTGCTGGTTTCACCGTCATTCATCCACTTTGCATAAGTACTTACAACTGTAGATCGCGAACAACCCACGAGTCGTGCAGTTCCGGAAATATTTATTCCAAGCCTTCGAGCGATTACAATCTGCCCTCTATCAAAGTCGCTCAGATCCGCAGAGTTTCCCATCACACACAGAAGTAAGTGAAAGAATGATTCTTCAGACTCTCCAGCAGCAGTTGAATACCACTTCCTTTCACGTGCCTTTCACATCATCCAGGCGAGTTCATTGCAAAGTGTAGGGGTGGTCATAATTTTTTAGCTCTTGAGTGTATATATATTGTATAATACAGGAGAATATCGGTTATCCTATCACGCAATAGGAGCTCGTGTGCAGCAGAATAGTTTCAAAGTGATGCGAGTTTGGAAGCAGTGGACCGATGAGCACCGAACAATTCGAAACACTGACAGTGCGTGCAAGAATGTCTTTATACAAGATAACCCTCATGACAAACCTTCGACGGCTGTGTCTGCAATGGCTTCATGAGCACAGAGCCTGACAAGCTGATTGGCACCAAGTTTTCTTTGCACATGAATAACGATTCAATTTGTGGGACCATGATTGTCGCATTTTTGTTAAACGCTATGCCAGTGAAAGCTCCCCTCCAGAGTGCATTATCGAACGACAAAGTCGCCTATCATCCAGAGTTATGGTTTGGGGTGCGGTTTCGTATCATGGACTAACCAATTTGCTACAGATTGAGGGTAATCTCAATAGCAACAGGGACGACCGTGTAGTGCTGCAGCCCGAAGTCCTTTCCTTGCTTCACAAGGCATACCTAGAGCTATCTTTTAGCACTATAATGCATGTCCACATGTTGCAAAGACTGTTCGAGACTTCTGTTCAGCCCAACACCTGCAACATCTTCCTTGGCTTGCTTATTAGCCGGATATGTGGGCTATTGAGCTCGTGTGGGTTTGGTAGTGGCGTCTCGCTCGTGATACGCATCCTGCAGCTTCAAAAGACAAAATTTTGCTGCTCATACAAGCAATATGGAATTCTCTTCCACAAGAAGACATTCAAAATCTGTTTGACTCATTGCGATGTCGTATAGCAGCACTTATTACAGCGCTTGGTGGCTGCACCAAATACTGATTTAGGACACTTAATATTGTTTTTTTCTTTGAAAATTTCTTCCTTTAATGTACTAATACGTCATGTGTGCATTAAATTAAATTTAATTCTGATGATTCCTTCATGGTGTTGCATTTTTTACAAACAACAGTTTAAATATTTATACACAGTGTTTATAATAAACAAATAAGTCACACATCTTTTTGGTTAAATATCACTATTAAAAGAGCACAACGTATAAGTTTATATTGGATAAAAAATTGAAATGAAACTTTCATTTTTGTATTGTTTTTTGTAGCTTATTATTATTCAATAAATAGAACATGATCAATTGATTAAATTACCGGGAAATATAATTGTGTTGTCTAGTTTTTTGCTTTTTTATGATTGATGAGAAAAACTACACGAAACAACAAGCAAAGCAATTAGCAAAAAACGTTTTTATTCTTATTGTTCTACTAATGAATGCGAAATGTATAAAAAAAACCAGGAATACAGTTTTTGAATAAAGTATTGTCTTTGAAAAAATTACTCACAAAATACTCCTTTAAGAAAGGAAAAAAAAACAAAGAATTTTGTGGAATACAGTTTTTTGTTTTTGTTTTTTTGTTCCTGCGGAAAAAGCAATTAATCAAAATAGTAATTAACATGCATTATGCCATTTAATGAAAGTTTTTTGTTGTTTTTTTTTGTAAAGACAGGAAACAAGATGACTTATTTCTAATTAAGTTTTATTATTAAGGCAAAGGGGTACTTCATATTTTTTTATTTTAAACTCATTTTTTAAACATTCTGATTAAAATTTTTATTCCCCACACTTAAAATAGATATTTAAAAAAATATTTTAAAAGTATATACTTAACATTTTTTCTCAAAAAGTATATATGTTCTTACACAATAAATCTGAATGAAATTTTCTTATAACAAAAATATGTAACACTAGATTGTCTAATGAAGTCATTTTGATTGCTTTTTAATTTGAATTAGAAAAACAGTTATATATATATATATATAATGACACAATTTCTTAGAATTTTGTGACTTTTTGTACAACATATAAATGCGTTTATTAATAATTGTATTTACTTCTCCCCTTCCTTCATTTCCTGTATGTAGTATATGTGTTACACCTATATTTCCCCAAAGCAGTCATTTTGATTACTTGGGAAATTTTAAATAACACTAAACAACAAAAAACAACTTTTTTTCTGCTTCCTAGTTTTAAATAATCTATTCTTACTAATTTTGGGATAAAAAAAAACGAATATGTAAAAGAAATTTATTTATTAGCTCTTGTTTTTAAGATACACCACAGACCATACATCAATTTATTGGTAAATTTAAAGAACAAAACATTACTAACAAATACATACAGTACAATAAGTCACGTTTCAAAAAACATTGTTCTTAACAGAAATCAGCAGTATTTCTTAGTTTATTTCCTGTGAACCTTTCCTTTTGGAATGCCTCTTGGATACAGAATCACGAGTATCCCTTATAACTGTCCAGCAGTAGTCTGCGAGCATTGCCTCATCCCAACGACCCTGATATATACGTTCCAATGCTGGGATATCTTGATGAAACCTTTCACCGTGTTCACATCGCTTACAGTTCCACAATTTTTAGGGAAAAAATCAAGATGGGAATGTAAAAAATGGATCTTTAAAGACATTGCCTTCTAGATCATGTAAATTTTGTAGGAGTTATTTCACCAACTGTTGATAGTTCTCATCCTTTCTGCTGTCTAAAAATCCTTATACCACACTTATATTTGAGACCTAAATATAGTTGAACTGATTTACCTTGAGTTGTAAGACGAAAAACAGCGAATATCACTTGAATCGTGCACTATGACCTGTTCTTTGTTCTACTGATGCTCTAGGTTAGACTCAAAAGACGCCTGAAGAAAGGTGGCGCGGTTACACGCCTTTTGTTGAAATAAAAATCGTTCCTGCGGCAAGAGTTTCCATCTACCCGCTCAAATGAACATCAAAAAGATTATACGCAGAAAGTAAAGATGAGTAAAAATACAGCTATTTATGAATAGCGAGTTCTGATTCTTGAAAACAAACATACACAAAAAAATTCAGTTAATTATTTTTAGAACTTTTTGAAATCATGGCATTTTGGCATAATTCTAATGACATTTGGGTCCTTAATGACAGTCGAATCTCGATTCATTATCTACAGGACTGGAGCAATGTATGCGACTTCGTAAGCATACAAATTATCACCCATCTTAAAAATCTAGCCAAGGGAAGGGAAGTTCACTTTCAGCGGATTCCCTTCCATGTTAACATCCAAGGGAACGATGCTGCAGACATCTTGCCTAAAAGAGGTTGTTCTGAGCCTCTCAACCGGGACTACACACTAACATATAAAGAAATTTTCTCTGTAAAGAAAAAAGCAGTCAGACAAGACTGGCTCACCCCTCCCACCCATCTTTGGTTCAGCAGGACGATCCCGGGAGGAGCGTTAGATTTTGGATACCTTATACCAAAACATCGTTTTGAAGGGATATGGATTTTTGGAGCGAATGAGTGAGTGAATATTAACATCACACTATTCAGCTACACGAGAGCTTTTGGCAACGGACCTCGTAATTTTGAACTACGGTTAAGTGATGAGGACGACACTTGATCTGGCACCCCTTCTCCTAACTACCACACCACACAGACGGGAGGGCATTTGAGCTCTCGACAGATTTAACGTCCATCGCACTAGGTAGAACTCATGACACTCCGGCCTTAAGTCCGTTACCTTGGCGCCTAGTCTACCCAGTCCATAAAAAAAGTTTGAGATTCACTGCTCTATATATTTGCTTATATATCTTGTTCATAATCAATAGTTAAATTGTAACTCATAAATGCTTAATCTGATGAAATTTAACTATATTCCTTAGTTAAATAGTTAAAAACTTTTAAAATGAAACTTAAAAAAATGCTCGATGCATTTCACAAATTATCTCTTAAAGCAAAATTCCTATACGTTCCTTTTAAATGAATGACAGTTCCGATAAACAGAGAGATCCTTTTCCCACAAGACGTGGGCTCAATCCTTAATCCTTCTCTATTATCGTTTGCACCTTCTCTCTCAATCTTACACCCTCTTCATCCCCAACCTCTTTTCCATACATGTGTCGTTCTCGGAGGTAAACAGCGATCGAATGTTAAATAAAATAAGCCGAGTTGAGAAGTAAGGGCTTTCTGCAATTAGTAGGGTGTATTCGGGGAGGATCATGAATAAAGATAAGGCAGAGAATGTCTTTCAGATCCCCGGAATGAGTCACCAGATTTTTAAGAATAGAAATGGAAAGTTTTAATTATTGGATCCTTTCAACGCTGAAAGGCATGATGTACGAAATGAATCGAAGACCTAGGGGTGAAATGTCGAATTGTTTCGCATGCTCGATGTTCTGTTCGTCGGTGAATTTTTCTGCTGTTGAATAATATTGGAAGCAGTTGTTTCTTTTGTAGTAACATATTTTCTAAATGAAGCTGATTAAACTACAATCGTGAGGGAAATTTGAAACAATTAAAAATAATCGAATATGACTGTAACATAATTATCAGTTGTTTGTTATGGCTTTTATTTTACTTTCTTTCTGTCACGACAAGAAAATAAAAGCAGATAATTAGATAGGTAGTTTTATGAGAGGGTGAAAAGGAACTGTAGAACTCGATTTTTATAAAGCAAAAAGTGGAAATAAAATATAAGATACACGTCAAATTTTTTATATTATTCTTGCAATATTTTAGGTCAATACTTGCAATGCACTCAGATCTTTTTTTTTTCTTTTCAATTCCTACTATTAAATCACATTATCCCTATATATTTGTGTACATATATCTTGTTCAAATTTTCAATCGTTATAATAAAGTAATTTCTTTATCCACTCAAGTTTAAATACATTATTTTGAACTTGTAGTGGATGCTTGATATGTTAATACAGTTTTTTCATATATAACATTATATTAATATGTCATGAGTTAGAGCCCAGTACCACTGAAGACCCGCTGTGCAGGGGACTTTTGGTGACGGACCTTGTACTTTTGAACCATGGTCAAGTGACGGGGACGACACCTGAGCTGGCACCCCCTCTCCTAACTACCACGCCACACTAAAGGAAGGACGTTTCAGCTGTCGACAGATTTAAAGTGCATCGCTCCCTACATGGTGGGTCTTTAGTGGTGCTGGGCTCGAACTCATGACACGCCAGCCACGATCCGATACCCCTTGACCACTAGGCTACCACGGCACCATGACGTTTCGGAGAGTGAGGTGTCACAGATGTGGTGTTGCCCTCGTCACTTGGTTATTATGGTTTAAAACCACGAGAGCCATCACCAATAATCATCGTGTTACTTCTTATAATGCTCCAATCATAGGCATTTTTCAGAAATAATGTTGTTTAACTAAATACAATCGCGCAGCAAAAAGTCCATGTGTTTTAAAATTAAAGGTGTGAGATACGGAGGTGTTCAGGCGTTTACCTCTTATTTGATTTCAAGCAGAGAAATCAACACAGCCACCACACATCCGTTGAGTTAGAAACAAACTCTACAAATTATTGTTTTACCGCATTAATTCAATTTCTTCTCTGTTTTTTGTTTAGAATCGCTGAAAAATTATTTGGAAGGAAAAAAGAAGTTTTACGGTGTTGTTAGTTAAATCAAAGATTAAATTGTTTGTTTTTCATCAAACATTTCAGTATGTAAGCACGTGAAAGAAGAAAAACTCAAATAAATAAATAAATAAAAATGAAAAGAATTATTATAGTATTATAAAAGAAAAATGCTTCGCATAACTATGGCACAAACTTAATTTAAATCTATAGGGTACGTGGATAATAAGATAAAAATAATTGTTCCATGGATTATATATTCTTCTATAAATATAAAAAAGAAAGTTCTCAAAGAGAGAGATAGTTTTAATTCTGGAACAAAAACATTTTTTTTATTGCAAGAGGAAAACAAGTATGAAAAAAAAGCGCTACTTTTTTAAAACTATCTATGCAAACAAATTATATTTTTAGAGTTAATTAAGAAAAATACATAGGGATTAGAGTAAAAAAATCATCAATAAATTACGAACAATCTATATTTCCTTTTCTTGATAATAAAACGCATATTTAACATGAATTAGTAAAATATTTCGTAGATTTCATTTTCTATTTTTTCCCCTTTCGAAAAAAATAATCGGAAATTTTCCCTTTTTTGTATAAAGGGAATAACTATTATATGATTCATGTTTAAACTACAATGGTTCCCTTCTGGGTTGATTTTTTAGTGATTTCGTTGTATTTTTATAGGAAAATCAAACCAGTAACCAATTATATTAATTGAAATCCTTTTGGACTTAATTATGAAATTTGTCTTCTGAAACATTTTCTGTTTTATTATTATTTCTTCATTGCAAATGTTAAAAAACATTATATCTGTAATAAAAATGTATTTCCTTAACAAAATTTTATAGAAAACTTTATTGCATTAAGTTTAATGATATGTATGTTTTTTTAATAACTCTTACGAGGTAATTTTTTTATTCACTAAATGTTATTTTAACAATATATATCGTTTTCATTTGATTGTTTCGTGATTTTACGAGACCTTCAACTACGAAAGCTACTATTTCGTTGTTTTTCAATTCCTACTCTCTCTCCATTAACTCACACTCTCTCTATATTTATCTTGTTCAAATTTTCCATCCATAATCAAATGCATTTTAAAGCACTCAATTGAGCTGAAATTTTATATACGATTATTTTGGATGAAAATAGTGTAATTTAATTATAATTAATAAAAATTAACTAATTAAAACTAATTATTCAAAGAATTACAAATACAGCCACGTTGGCATCATTTTTGGTGACTTAGCGACCATTTTGGCGACTTGTGTCAAAACTTAAAAAAGTTTTTTTTCTCACATTTTAAAGCGCTCATTTGAGCTGAAATTTTCTATACACTATTGTTTTGGGTAACAATACGATAGTTTAATTTTAATTATTTAAAACTATTGACTGTAATTAGTTATTTAAACCATTACAGATATAGCCACGTTGGCTTCATTTTTAGCGACTTGTGGGTTTTTTTCTCGCGTTTCAAAGCGTTCAGATGAACTGAAATTTTATATACGTGATTGTTTTGGATGACATTGCGATACTTTTATGATAGTAATAAATAATTAATTGCCCCTTAATGTTGTGATTCTGTCATATATATACCTACATATTTATATTATAATTGTAAGTATTTAATAAAAAGTAACTAAAATAATTTTTTTTTGCTGATCTAAGTAGGAATTGACCTAAAAATTTCTTTATTTTACTTGTTATTTACAAGTTGATGAATTTAACAAGGAACACTATCGTAAAATTTCTCAGACCATTTTATGTTTTAATTCATTTGTGCAATCCAATTAAATGTGTCGAATCTCAGAGCACTAGCAGTGGAATCGTGTGAAAATCAGAGAGTTGAGTGCCAGTTCAGGTGCCCTGGGTCAGCTTGACCAAGGTTAAAAATTATGAGATCCATTTAAAAATAATTATATAAATACAGTAATTACATGATAAAACTATGATACAAGATATATGTTAAAATTATATGCTATAAATTTATATTAAAAAAATTAAACAGTTATGTTACTTCTTTACACGTACTTTTATATAAGGATAATATATCATGTTATAGAAGAAACATCAGAAAACGTCGTAATACAACTTTTAGATCCTTCTGATAAAAAGAGCATTTTTGTTCCTTTCCACAAATTAAGCTGCTTACATTTTTTTCATTAAATTAAGCAATAATTGAAGAAAAAGAATTATACGTATTTTTGCATAGTTCTTTTTTACACTTATAAATATTTTTTTTTCAATTACAACTGCTGCAAAATGATCTTTCATCCTTTCAATGAAAATAATGAACATTTAAGAAACAAATATTACAATGAAAAAAATATTCGCTTTACATTCCAAACGTTTTACGTATTTATGCTTTTCTTGAATAAATTGCAAAAGAATTGTGTACTGAGACCCCCTCATTCTGAAACTGAAAAATTCCAGATATTGCTTCGTGGAACTCTCGAATTCTAAACTACTGGAATACTTTTTAGGTCCTCGATCGGGCGAACAGTTTATTGACACTCTATCTCCTCCTACTTTGCATATGAAATAGAAATTCGGAAACGGTGGGTTCTTTTTTTTTCTTGAAAGAAAAAACAAAACTCCTTTTTAAAACTGGAATGAATATTTGATTTCACTATAGTGAAAAAAAAACAAGATTTCAGTGAGAGCTAACGTATTATGTAAGAATATTATTTTGTCTTATATGTGTTTCTTAGTTTTTTCGTCTTTTATCTCGAAATTAAAATTCTGGGCAAACATCGTATCATAAACGTCGAAATCGTAAGAAAACGTCTAAGCCACTGTGAAATGCTAATCCGGATTGCGTGAGGCATTGTAGAAGTTAAATATTAGAAAATAAATAATACAAAATTTTCAAACGCCAGAATAAGTACGAAGATTTAAAATAATTTTAAATAATGTAAAATTTTCAAACGCCAGAATAAGTACGAAGATTTAAAATAATTTTAAATAATGTAAAATTTTCAAACGCCAAATTAAATATGAGTGTTTAAAATAATTTTCTGGTATTTATTTTTTATCTGAACAATATTAGTGTATTTATTTAGTACTCACTACTATGCTGCACAATGATTATTCAATTAAACGATTCAAATAATAATAAAAAAAACTATTTCAACAATGCACAGTATATACACATTGAAGTTTTCACTATATCCATTCAATTTCACTTATAAGCTATACACAGCACTATACGTCAGCTGTATAGCTGCAGATATTCTGCTAGAAGCATGTCGGTGACGCGAACGCACGAGATTTCACCCATCCAAAAAGTGTCTTAGGTGAACAGCACACTGCGCGTGCGCCAGTCAGAGCATGTCGGTGACGCGAACCCATAAGATTTTCCCCTACCAAAAAAGTGCCCAACGCCGCTAAAGAAGTTTTCACTTCAATATTATTTAAATGCAATATTTTGGCCAAAATAAATAATTTTCAAACTTTCTCCTTTTAAGAAAAATGCTTCTATAATAATAATATTTTGCTTTCTCAGCAAAGATTTCTCCACAGGGCCTGAACTAGGATTTTCATTAAGTTCACATTATTTTCAAAATTACTTCCAATTGAGATAATTATCGGTGTTTTTTTTTTTCTTAAAATTTCTCCACTCTGTTGTATGAAATTATGGATGAATCCATTTCTAAGTCATATATTTACAAAATTCCTAGTTCAGGCCTGTACAGACGTCTGTACAGGCCTGAAACTGTCTGTACAGGTATATGTTGGCAAAATAAAATTATTATAGAAGCATTTTCCATAAAAGGAGAATGTTTTGAAAATAGGTAATTCTATATGTTCATTTTTTGCCAAAATATTGCATCTAAATAATTTTTTACTGTAATAATATTCTTAAAATAATTTTATACATGTATAAAAATTATCCATTTATACGCTTTTGCAAAATAACAGTTACGAACGCAGTCGAATACCTTAAATGTCATTTTGTAATCTGTTTCAATTTAAAAATTAAGAGAAAGGGAAAAAATTAACATAATAATTATCCTATTACTTAAAAGTAATTTACTTAAAATACATATTCTTAGCAACATATACAGAATTTAATACTTATCTTGTTAATTTGTACGGTTTATAATTAAATTTGTATTATAGCTTTAAAGTCAAAGTGCATTATTATTGTATGGGTGCGATAAAAAATAAGATTGAAAATTGGGACTTCAATACTTAAAGTTTGAAAAGCACTGATATATTGGGAATATCCAAAAATGTATGGGTACACGTCTTTTGTTCAATTGAGTCAGTTAATAACACCATATGGTCCGCGAGTCAAAACCCTGCATTTGTGGAATTAAAAACGCTGAAATTGGGGTAAATATGACTGTTATGAATCAATAAAATTAATGTAGAAAAATTAAAAGATCTTAAAACATTGTGATATTGAAACAAGTTATAAATGTTTGCCATGCTTCAAAAAGTAGATGCACGTAGGATTCGTGTAGTCGAACGAAAGCATCTTGAGATCCCAAAAAAGACAAAATTGATAAAAATAATGAAAAAAAAAGAAAATATTAGAAGAGCATTTTGTAGGAGCAGAGGATAAAAAAAAAATGCTTCTGGAAAGTACTGACAAAAGTTTACATATTTTAATGGAGGGAATTAGATATATCTAGCAAACGTTTTTAGATAAGACCTTTTTAAACAAAATTTTAGGGAAGAAAATTAGACATTTTTTGAAAAATTCATTATTATTTTAATTTTAAACAAAAAACAAAACCCTTCGTTAAAGTTTAATGGATAATACACATAACCTGCTGTAAAAATCTTATTATTATTTTAATTTTAAACAAAAAACAAAACCCTTCGTTAAAGTTTAATGGATAATACACATAACCTGCTGTAAAAATCTTATCCATGAGAAGTAATTTCTGAGAAAAAGGTACATAAACTTATGTAATTTAACATGGGCTCCTATGGACGTGCCGGACCCCTTAACCTGCTTATAGCAGATGATGAAAATGACCACTATTCAACAATTGGCACCTTTAGGGCCCTGGTCAGCAAGTTTCGGAAGACAGTAGGGATCTAGACTGTCGGAAATGCTGAAATCTCATCAGAAACGTTCCACTTTAGTTCTTGAAGGCTATGAAGGTTGTTTGTAATATCCCTTATTGGTGATTCCCCGAAAAAGTAGTCACACACTAAGGGATTAGTAGGGCCAACTAGGGCTGAGACCAAACCCCTGTTAACCACTCTATCAGGAGTGAAGATTGGATAAATGTGATCCATGGTTTAAAGGGACGTATGGGCAGTTGTACCATCTAGCTGGAACTGTCGGTCTTTTTCTCCACAGTTAAAGCTGCCACAAATAACTTCAAAATATTGGAAATGTAACACTTCGAATTTACGATCTGTCGAAAGAAGATAAGATCAATAATACGGCGTGAATAATCCGCACACCAAACACCTACTTTGTGTTCATGTAATAGTGTAGGGTGGAAGTCATACGGATTTTCCGATGCCCAGAACCTGTCATTCTATGAGTTAACATTACCACTCTAGTAAAACTAGAATTAATCATAAAAAAGAAAAGATCCATTCCCAAGCCATAATTTTTATCTCAGTTAACAGTCACTTGGTGTGGGTGTCACATTTATGTCCAATTATAGCCATTCGTCCGGGTCAGTTTTATTTGTCCCACCCTGTGTTAGGGGAAAACAAACTTTTATAAAAGCAATAAAAGCTAAACGTTTGAACAATTGAATTATTAATTATTATTTTTTAAAACCCACCATGCAGAGTAGTTCATGTATGTCTGTTGAGACTCAAAGTCTCTTCTTTGGTGTAGAGTGGAAATTGGGAGCAGGGTTGCTTTCGTAGGTGTCGCTCACGTCACCTGATCCAACCTCAAAATTACGAAGATAGTCACCTATAGCCCTTGTGTTAGTTCGTGTGATCTAAATTAAAATCGAATGAAATTTAATTTCAAAATAGAAAACAAATTATTCTTGGAACCGGTTGATTCTGATCTATTCGACTTCAATCATTCAAAGTAATTCAGTAATCTTTCATATAATACATACATTTTTTCAAAACATTTCAATATTATTTTTATAAATAAATTAAAATTTGTGACTTTTTATATGTTTGCTTTTTTTTTCACGTGATAATTTATTTAGGCGCGTTTTTCTGAAGAGTGAATCTAAATTAAGTGCCTGCTTCGGCTGCGTTACTCCAAATCGGCTTTAATCGGTTCCAATTGGCAATCGTGCTCGTGTCGGCGACACTCGTTTCATTTTGAATTGAAAACTTTTAAGGTGCGTGGTTTTTAAGCAAAAATTTCATGCACACTTCTTTCCGTGAAGTTTCATTCTTTCACTCAACTCCAGCGAGAGAACGAGAAAAGAGAAGTGCAAGTGGAAATAATTTGGAACAAAAATACTTTTCTTATGTAAGTGAATGAAGGTAAGAAGAAACAAAATATGAAATCTATTTTTTGATTTAGTAAAAAGAGCATTTTAGCACAAAAATGCGCCAAAAGAATTAAAACCCGAAATTTTAATGAAGTTAATTCACGAGAAAGTTGCCAATATTTGTTTATTTTAGTACTGACAACTAAGGGTTTAGGAAAAGCACTAAGTACTAACTCTCTCCTTTTGTTTCCTTAGGGAATCTTGAGAAAAGTAAACGGCTCTCAGGGCATATGTTTTCCTAGCCTTACATAGTACATGGCGTTATATGCTATATAAACGATATTTACGTATAATCGCAACGTTATTCGCGAAATTATATGAAAAGAAGCACACGGATGCCAATTCAGCATATACGACACAGGAGAAATCAGAGATGCTAACTTGGTGAGTTATCTTGAACGTTGGCACTGTGGCGATAGTACGTATGTATTGTATATATATATATATATATAGATATATATATATATATAATTTACAATAAGTTACACAGAAATATTTTTAAATAGTTACACTAATTGACATTTAAATCGTATTTACTCAGATATAAATATATAATAATGCATAATTACTTTAAAAATTTCCTTTCACAAAAACTGGATGGAAAAAACAAATCCACTGTTGAATGGACACGAAAACAAAAATTTCTTAAGACCGTCAAGCGAAAATGTCGCAAAAAATGTAGTACGTCCGAACAATGAAATTCTCTTGCTCAGAATAAATGAGAAAATTACAATTCTTTCGTGTTGAGCACATACGGAATTTTTTAAAAAACTTAAACCGATTTTAAAGTTTATTTATTTTTAAAAAAAATTTCAAATTAAAAAAAAGATATGTTTGCTAATTAGGAAACAACTGCTAAAAGGTACGTACAAAAACCTGATAAGTAAAACCGTAAATTATGTTTATTGATTAAATTTTTTTTAATCCAAGTAAAAGTCTAGAAAAACATGCTAGGCAATAACTAAGCTGCAGAAAAGATATATCACGCAGACACAACAAAAATATATTTCCCATTTAGCACTTTAACTCCTTTTTTATTTAGTTATAATTTTTTTAAACTTGTCAAGAACAAAGAAATGAGAATACAGCAGCTGTTTCTATTATAAAAAAAAAGTAAATTTTCATCAAACTAATTTAATTTCTTTAGTTAATGAAACGACAAAAGAAAAGAAAAAAATTCGAATTAAGTCAGCAACTTTTTTCCTTTTTAAAAATCATTTTCTTTTTGTATGTATGAATGATAGATTTTTGTTATTAAACGCTTTTAATGACTAAAGACAGATTTTCTTCAATGTTTCTTCAGTCCATGTAAGACATGAATGAAGAAAAAATAGAGAAAATACGTTACGGAATTTTTTTTTTTTGGCGAACAAGGATGTTTTAGAGGATAAATCTTTAACAAAACATATATTTTCAAATATAATCACAGTATATACTTGAATTGTCATTATATTGAGTTGTTTCATAATTATTGGGCGCAGCCAATATAGGAAAATTCTACAGATCCTTCCGAGCTGCACAGTAGTAAACCATTACCAACCACCCCTATAATGTGAAGTGAAAAAGTCCACAGACTTAATAAATGCCAGTCAGGGCACAGGAAACATTTAAGGACGTGATGGAACAACGTGACATTCGAATTGTGGTTCAGTACGATTTCTGACATGGCCATTCAGTGTCTGCAACAGTTGCGAACGTCCACAAAACGCGGGGTGCAGGCACAACAAGTGAGCGGAAACATCTTAGATTATTTGCCGAGTTTTGTATTGGTGATATGGACATAGGCCATAAATCTAAAGGCCGTCTTCCAGTGTGGTGTAATATGAACCATTTACGGTAGAAATCAGAGACCTGATCAACGTCAAATTTCAGACTCTTACGATTTGAATTCTCTGTAGTACCTCAGTCACTCTCCTATCATTTGGCGGCAATAAGCTTAGTAAAAAAGCTCGAAACATGGGTACCACATGCTCTAGCAGATCAGCAACGTTTAAAACACCTGGAGACCTGTAAATTTCCACAGAAGTAAAAGATTACTCGTAGAGATTTACTCTTGCATCATATCCTGAATAAGGATAAAAAATGGGTGTTGGATGACAATCGCAAGCGCAACGCACAGTAGTTGCATAAAAGCAAACCTGCAAATTAGATCCCCAAACCAAAGCTCCATCCTCAAAAAATTCTCGTCTCCGTTTTCTGAGGAGCCAAAATCGTGATTAATTATGAATTCCTTCTGAGAGACCAGACTATTAATACGGATATATATCATCGTCAATTGAGGGGATGCCACGGGAAACTTCACATCAAAAAATCAGCACTGGTAAATAAGTCAGTTCTCATACTCTTGCATGAAGGAGTTCGATCCCTTGTCTCAATTATTAGCTGGGAAAAAAAAAGACCCATAAGTTTTGGTATGAGTTTCTGCCGCACCCACCTTATCCTTAAGATCTGGCTCTGACTGATTATGACATCTAGTTGGAAGGTGTGAGAGGGGCAAAAAGTGTACGAACAGGATGCTTCGATTAAGAAGAGTTCGTGATCTTTCACTGATGTGACGTAAACTTCTGCCACCGTGGAATTATTTCCCTGATGATTCGTTGGGCGAAGTGGTGGTGAATAAAATCCATGTCATTCTCCAATCATTTTCGGACAATTGTTATGGAGCAATCTGTTTCATCCCTTCAATGGGTCGATAAATGAGTACCAAGCTTGCTTGGGAACTTAACACTGGGGGTTCCACGCCAGCCTGACTACCTGACCGGGACATTTGCTCAAGCACCTCAGGTCCCAAGGTCATGCATATTGAGATGGGCACCGTAGGCCATGGCCCTCATGGTCTGTCGCACCACTGAATTAAGTTAAAGATTCGTAGTATAAAATCATTGGTGCACGCTAAATCTACTGAAGGCCTCGTGAGGTGGTGTGGTGTGGAAACTTGAAGAGTAGAGAGAGAGTCGCAATCCATCTTAAAAACATCGAGTGGTCTTTGTAATATTTTCATTAAAATAAAAAGAAGAGAAAGCACTTGAATGACATGTAATAGTAGTATAATCTTATTAGCACCGCAAGATCATCGAAAGATGACAATTTGTTAAAAATAAAAAAAAAAAAATCTCAAACATAAAATCTATGAAAAATTTCAGAAGAAATCATTGTTTTCCTCCGATTTATAATATACCCAGCTGGCCACACAAAATTCAACACCATGGAGGTACAGAGTTATCACAGCGAAATTTATTTGGCAGATAACATGTTGTACAAAGACCAAACGATATTACAATTGCAGTCTTTTGTGTCTTGTGGATGATGACAAAATCAGTAGTTAGTGTAACAGCCATTGTTGGATATAACGACCGCCACATACCTCGACATAGAATCAATGAAGCTTTAAATTGAGCCTCTTTGGAGGTGCAGCACTCCAGGGGTTTCAACATTATGCCAACGTTGATCTGGTGCAGCAGTGGGTGGTGTATTCCGGGCCAGCTATTGTGCAAGCATGGACCACACGTTTTCAAATGGCCATACATGGGTAGAACAAGCAGGCCAAGGAAGCAGTTCAGTTTGATGCATAAAGAACTCTTGAACATTGCGTGGCACCCGTGTGGTCGCTTATTATGCTGTCGGAATATGGCTGATAGCAAGCACTGAATGTATGGGAAGACCACGAGCTCCACAACACCTCAGATATGTAGTGTTGGCTGTTCAGTGTACTTACAATGGGTACTAAAGGGATAGGGCAGTGAAATCTAATACCACCCCAATTCATGATACTGGGTGCAGGACCAGCGTGGTGATGCATAATGCAACAGTCTAGCAGAATCTCACGACGGTGACTCCAAATTCGAATCTCACCATTGTGATGTAGCAGGCAGAAGTAGGATTCGTCACTAAACACAATGGAGTTCCCTTTCGCTGTCCATGTCCGCCATTCATCACCCTATTGGCAAACGCTAGTGGCTTCCAGTCACGGGTAAATAAAGCAATAGAGGCCATGCGGACATTCCACCCAGCTTCAAAAGTCGTCAAATGGTAAGAGGAGACACGGAATTAATCGTAACAGATTGAATTGGTTGTGCTATGGATCGAAATGTGGTCGCTCAATCCATCCCTGCTGTACGCACAATCCGCCTGTCATCACGGGCAGAGCTGCAACAAGGTGAGTGAGATCGTCCCCGTCGGTGCGTCATTTCCTCTTGCATCCGTGATGACTGATCCGCTTCACAGTTGCTTGGTTTCGTCCAACACATTGAGTGATTTCCAGGAAGGATAATTCGCAATCCCTATAGGCTACTAATCTTCCTGGGTCAAATGCAGAAACTTAGTCAAAGACTAAATGCCTTCCACGAGACATAGGTAAAGAGCTTACGCAAAAAGGAAAAACAAATGCGCGAAGAAACAATTACCATACTTAAAATCGCCAATCTCTTCTCCCCTTATATTGCCCTTGCGTGTGGCGCTATGGTCACCTGTGATGTGCGTCAGTGCTATAATGCTAATGATTTGCATATTTCATCACTGCCTACGCATGGTTTTAAATTTTATATGATTTGCATGCTTCCTTCAGGTTGTTACATTTTGGGTGACCAGTAGTGTAGTTCATAAATAAAACATGAGTGGGGAAAAATAAATTTAAAAAATCAAACTTATTTACTTATAATCAGAAAATGATTTACTGAGCGTTATTCAGGAATAATACAAATTGAATAGAAAACTCTTTCTTTTCATTCTCGGCAAACTCTCTTGCCTTTAGAGACAAACCGATGAGTTGAAGAAGTGGAAGAATATGAAGTCAATATAAGAAAGCCAAAAACAAGTCTAAAACTCGTTACTTTCATTTTTATAAATTGCAGAAAAATTCCGATAGCAAAATTTTTTTCACAAAAATCTCATTAATCAAAATAATGCATTTTTCGTTACATAGTAAAAAAAGTCTTACCCCCCCCCCTCTTTATTTTTCACTAAAGAAAATAAATATCTCTCACTTAAATATTTCCCCCGAAAAGAATTCAGATATAATTTTTCGTTATTTTAATCAACTTTCATTTAAGATGTGAAATCATATCGTCACACAAAAACCTTCAAAAAATTGATTATGGTCATACTTTCAAGATGAAATTTTAAGCAAATGAAGAAGGAACATTTTTATGAAGCCAATAAAATTAATTTTTTTCAAGTGAAAGGGAAACTATGACAAAACTTATTTTAAAATGTAATTTCCACTTTTCTACCACATCATACATAAAAAATATATTACTCTGATCACAATAATTAAAAAAATGATCGCCAGCAAAAAAGGTTTTGACGAGGAAAAATGGGTTAAAATACGACTTTTAATTCGAAAGGTTCGCAGAGATTTTCTGTATTTTACAATAAGTTTTTTAAATTTGTTTTATAATGATTTCATTGCAAAGTTTATTTTTTGACGAGAAACTTCAATTTTTTTTTATGAAATTATACTATTACCACTTGTTGGATGAAAGGAAAAAGTATAGAAAACAAAAGGCACTAATTAAATGTTTTTTGTAACATCCTTTAAAAATTGACTGTGGATACGGTAATCTCGTCATTCTGGTCACAAACTCGCGGTCAGTGTGTCTCGGGTTCGAGACCTTTTGCCAATGAAGATCCCCACGTAGAGGTAGATGTGTGATGCATGTTAAATCTCTCTAGCTCAAATACCTCCCATTGGTGTAGTACTTTGGAATGCGGAGCGGGGAGGGTAGCCTAGATAACATCTTTGGCAATTTACCAAGGCTTAAATTATGAGATTCGTCTTCAATAACCCTAGTTCGCTAGTTCAATAACTGTGTTCTCATGTCCTTCGACTAAAGATTTCCATTTGGTCTCTACATCTCAAAATGCTAAAAAAGCCTGGTTCCAATCTATAGATCATTAAAAATCCTTCCATTCACTCTAAACTAAGATCATGTATTAAAATAGCCTCTACAATCCGGAATCAAATTCCTTAGGTAAGATTGGTCGGTACTCCTATGTGGTCCACACACAAGCGGGTTTTTTCTCTCCTCTCCTTCCCCAAATGTTTCCTGCCTATTTTTACACCTTTTTTTCCTTCTTAATATCTAAATCCTATTTATATTTGTCATACAATATTTTGAAGTTTCTTGGTTTAACTCTTGGTTAACAATATTAGTATACGTTGATGTTAGTTTCTTGTTTTTTTAGCAAAAAAAAAAAAAAAAAAGATATATATCTCCAATAAAATTCAATAATTTCTCTCCCCCCCCATTTTCTCTCTTTCTTATTTATTTGTTTCTCACTGCTGATTTCTTCCTGTATGTTTCTTTAAAAAAAAATGGGAGAGGAAATCTCAAAAATTATCCTCCTTCCGGTGCTGTGAATCATTTTTTTTCTTTAAACTGAAGGACCATTTGAGGGGAAAAAATATCGTCAGGAAGTGGTAAGGTCCACTAAAAATTTGATTCGAATGAAATTTTTTTTAAATATTATTATGATTTCCGCTTCCTGTCTTTCTTCTTATTTTTTTGATCTTTATGGTGCATTTGTTTTGGATAACTTTATAGTTTTTTTATGTATTGTAAGAAAGTTGGAATTGCATAAAGTGTAAGCTTTGATTTTTTACAATAAAGCCTGGACATGATGGTGGTTGTTTTCCAAGGGATCGGACTGTAGCTCTAAGCCCTCTTCGGGTGAGCTCGGTTTCTTTGGGCATTCATCATCATTCATCAATAACCCTAGCTTTACTTCATAAAGGGTGTTGGCGAATTCGACCGACAAATTCAGAGGGGTGATAGTAGGTAGAAAGGGAACAACAAATTATCACAGATCATGGGGTCGCCACCACGTTTAGCAGCACTAATTCGTAAAAACAGCTATGAAGGATGTGATATCGAGTGGAATGAAAAGGGACATTAAGAGATAAGGAGTACATTTATTTGATGAAAAGCATATTTACAATACGAACAGTACATCGCGGCACGACGTCAGAAACGCAACGGCACGGGATTGTCTCGTGAGTGACTGAATATTAACTTCACACTGTTCTGCTACACATTGGCTTTTGGCGACGGACCTCGTAATTTTGAACCATGGTCAAGTGACGAATATGGCAACTGAGCTGACAACCCCTTCTCCTAGCTACTAAACCACACCAAAGGGAGGAAAGGATTGTCACAATACTTTTATTTAAAATTGCGATCACGTAAGGTCATAGAACAGCCGACACACACGGACGAAAGATTGTTGGATGAGTTCACAAACAATTCCGGTGTGCTGGTGATATCGTCTGAAGCGGAATCCGACAAGAGATCCTCCACTGTGGCTAACGGTATGTCATAAACAAGCGATTTCAGGTAACTACAGGAGAGAAATTCTAGGAATTAAAGTCCTGGTAGCGTGGAGGCCAAGCAACAGGCTCACTGAGTTCAATCCACCTCCTGGAATATGTCGCATGGAGGTGGTTACGCTCCGCAATCGAAAAATGTGCTGGTGCTCTATCGTGCATGAACCACACGTCTTTGTGCGAAGTAGCCGTTTCTCCCTGCAGCAACTCCTGGAAGACGTGTTCATCTCCGAGTGGTAGTTCGGGAATCATTGATTTTTTCATTTCTTATATTGTTTTTTATTGGAGTATGTTTAAACCCCCCCTACACACATTGTATCGTCTTTAACATTTTACGCAGTACATACGTTCAAAATTACGAGGTCCGTCGCCAAAAGCTCTCGTTTAGCTGAATAATATTGCGACGTTAATATTCACTCACTCTCTCAATTTTCTTCGTTTAAGGTGGTAAGGTAGTTTGAAGAGAGTTGCTTGCTCAGGTCAATTGCCTATGCTTTAAAATTACGACGTCTGTCACTAAAACCTTTTTGTTTTGTAGCGCGACTTAAATAAAACACTCACTCGTAAGATCATGCTCATATTTCGAGATCCATCACATATAGCTCTCGTGCAGCTTTCAAATATGACTTTATAAACAATCAGTCAACTTTTTTTATTTCTAATCAAGTATTGGTGTGGTGTGGAAGTTAGGAGAGGAGTGTGCTAGCTCAGGTGTCGTACTCGTCACTGAAACTTTGTTCGAAATTACGAGGTCCGTCGCCAAGAGCTATCGAGTAGCTGAACAGTGGGACCCTAAAATTCATTCAGTCAGTTGATACTTTGTTACGGTTTATAATTAAGGTCTTATTTCAGCTCTAGATTTAAAGTACATTATTATTGCATTCAATGCATTGTTATTGTATGGGAAGGGGGCCGTGATGAAAATCATGATCGAAAATTGAGTCGCCAATATGGTTAAGTTTCAGAAGCACTGCATTACGGATAAACACAAGAGTTATTGACAACCGGTTTCGTAATTGTTAACCTCAATCAAAGAAGCAAGATGGAATCTGAACTGGCACCCTCTCTCCTATCTTCCGCACCATGCCTCCGGGGAGATGAATAAAAGACAACGTTAATATTCACTCACTTATTCTAGCAAGTATCCATCATTTCAAAAATATTTCTATGTGAAATATATAAGGGTATAATCCTTTTTTCCTAAGTCTTACAATCAAAGAGAGGAACACATTGAAAATAAGCAAATATAACGATTTATGCTTAATTATTTTAATCAGAATGAATTAACAGGACATTGTACACACAAAACTAATACCAAGTGCAATATAACATCCTGCACGAAATAAATACCTAACAATAACTGCTCTCAGCAATCATGGGATTCTTATTTCGCAAAAAAATATATCTTTATTATTTTTACGACTCAATATACTTATTAGGAAAGAGATGTATACCAATAATTTAGCAGACAATTAAAATAAAGATATATGTCAATCCCACGTGATTGAAATACTTGAAATACAAATGCATTTATTGTTTTTCGATTTCAATCTTTTTTCATTCAATCGCTTCCAAAATAAATGAAACAGGGAACGTTTCTTTCAACAAGTATTGTTTAGAAGAAAAGGCAATGGAATTTTGGTGAGAGGAAATCAGGGCAGCAAATCTCATTTCGACAAGGAAATTGATCGGTATTGTATTATCGATAAAGTAATCGAGGGCATTTAATCAACTATCTTAATCGTAAAGTGCTTTATTTATTCCTCAATAAGATACGAGTCGAGAAACGATTCATATTTCGAGGCTATTTTATTTTTTCTCTGCTTGTCAGTTGAATTATTTTTATGATTAAGCATATGTGTTATTAATGTAAAAGATAAGTGATGGGAAAGTAGGCATGAAAAAGTCGGTTTAAAACAAAAAAATTGGAATTGTGGTTTCTTTTCCTTTAATTTACAATTATTTGTATTCGACTGAAAGTACGCCATTGATAAAAGTTAACATTTCATTTTCTTAAAAGTCTTACATTTCAAGTCGACATTTAAAAAAAATTATCATGGCTTTCTTTTAAGGTTAGAACATTACTGCTTAGTTGAACATTTGACCTTCAGTAAATAATTAATTCTGTGAAGAAACTCCTGTTCACAGGACACCCGAAATGTAGAGATCCCTCTGCACGTTAAATCTGTCGAGGCTCTATGTCCTCCCGTTGGGGTGTTCTGGAATTTAGGAGAGTTGGTGCCAGATCAGATGTCATCCTGGTCACTTGACAGTGGTTCAAAATGACCACTTCCGTCACCAATAAGCCTTTACGAAGCTTTTTATTTTGCGAGATTAATATAACTCACGCTCTTTCACCCTGTTCCAGACGGGACCTTTAACATGCAGTATTTCCAACTTTTTGGTCAGGAATGGACACTACCATGTGTCGTTGGACAATGGAAACAGGATATCGTGCTGTTCAATTGCTGAGCAATATGGACGCGAAAGAACTTGAAAAGGTATTGGACTTTATATAACCTTCCATCATCTGAAAGTGAGGAAATTCGCGATCACGTCATTGTTTAAGTTTATGGTTTTATCTGGCCACATGACTTTCAGAAAGTGGTTAAGAGGTGAAGGAAATCTTTGGTTGGTGTTTATACCTAGACCTTACTTTAAAAGATTTCATTCTTTTTGGTTGAAATAGTGTGTACGTGTACCGTATTGAGGGTTAATGCAATAGATTTACTCACACAGCTCTTGACAGCAAGTGATTTATTTTTAAAAATGGCGTTTAAAGTTTATTTTGGGTGGAAAAATATTTTAACTTTCAGCTTAACTTGATTTTTGTCAAAAAACATTTTAATGCACTCCGGAATATTATACTTAAAAAAAATTATTGCATTAGAAACAGGAAATGTACATATATCACATTTTATTGAAATATGTGTAAATGCTCAAAAGGTCCATGAGAAAGTTAAGATTATGCCATCATTCAAGATGTTCTTAAACATACATCTGAATTTAACCCCTTAACTGAGGAGGAAAAAGATAGGAAATACACCCCCCCCCCAATGCCATCGTTTTTCCCACAGGCGCCCGTTGTTACGCGGTTTATATTGGAGAAAAAGAAAAGGCGTGTTTTTCCTTTTAAAATTTGTTTACTTTCTCTTTCAAAAATGAAAGAAAAAAGGATAAGATAGTAAAATGAAAATAAAAAAAATAATCCCTAGTGTCAGCAATATAATTGAAAATAAATTATAACATCTGTTCCGTGATATATCCTGAAATCTGGTTGAACAAATAAACCCCAGTATCTCATTCCGTGCATTAATACAAAAAAAAAAATTAAAAAGCCCCCATTACTCACGGTAAGCGAAAATGACAGCAAATGAAGAAAATAGAAAATAACACATTCAAACGGAAAAAAACAAGATATCAATCATTGGCATGGCCAAGTAATTTTAGCGCGTTTTTCACATGTTGTATTTTACAATAATGCAACTAATGAACTTTTTACTAACAGAAAGTAGTGTGTACTGTACCACTCCTCTAAATGTACTACTATTGAGCTGAAAAGAAATAATGACACAAATCTGTATCAGCACTATAAAAAAGCAAAAATAGCGAAATTCTGGAATTTGTAGGAAAATTCGGGAAAACTATGGGAAAATATAAATATGATTCGGCTCTTCTAGGGCACAATTGTGACTAAATGCCGAAAACTCGAGGTCAATTGGTTGCTTATTGGCTGAGAAAAAGGTACAAGAAAATATGGAACGAAGACGAAGACGAAATTTGCGTCCTAATAGCGCTTTTGTTCCACTACGTGAAAACGCGCTAAAAACTGCTTTGCTATGAATTTCATCATTCCTGGAATATAGCCTTTCAAATCCCTTCCTCACCTCTTCTCCGAAATGAGTAAATTCTTAAGAAATACTGTCAATGTCATTTTATTGTATCCCAAAGCCGTGGGACTAGTTTTAAACAGACCATGATAATGCAAAAAGTCCTTCCTTGGAAGGGCGACTATACACGTCCGGTGTACTAAAGCATCACCTCTGTATATCTAGGAGGTGATGACTAAAGGCACCAGCTGAGCAGGACGTGTATACGTGATCGCGGCACTTAAGGGATTATAGAACCTATAGAATTTTTTCTTAATACACAAAGATTGTGAAGTTGTTTCCAAATTGAATCCGTAAAAAAATTGTCCATCCATCAAATAAACGTTATTTTTTTAAGAAAAACTAAAAATAATTTTTTTTACATGAATTTTTTAAGCATAAAAATACAAGAAAATCAAAACACAAGAGGAGAAAAATGTAATAACAATAAAATTTTTAAAAAAACGTATTTATTATCAGAATAAAAAAGCGTATTTATTATCAGAAAGAATCTGTTCTATTTTCATTATTTGGCTCCCAAAAGAAGAGCTTAAACAACATTTTTTTATTTCATGTCTCCCAATATAAAGAGATCCCGCCGTAAAGTAAAAAGATATAATTATTTGTTCTTCCATACGATATTGAATCATTTTGACTCAGGATTTTCTTACAATTATCTCAACGTTTCTCAAACAGTGAGGCGTGCCCCCTAGGGGGTTGCAAACATATTGAAAACATGAAAAAAAAAGATTTTTTAAAAAAATTATTAATTTATTGAAGATAAACAAACAAAATACGTTCTGATATAATAAAAAATAAAATTAACATTTACATTGATGTATTACACTTGTAAATGTATCTCAGTATTGGTCAATTTTATAATTAATTTAACAATACTAACAGTAAGTTAAGAACAACTTTTTAATAATTAGGATTGACCCCATGGCCATGGTATGGTAAGTAATATACATAAATTAACACTTATCTTGATAATTTGTACAATTTATTAATAATCCATTTACTGTTGATTAAAAGATGCGTGATTTGCTCCCTAATGCCTCCGTGGAAGGGTGGAGAATAAATAAGGAAATCCTCTGATATAAATAAATCCTTCGCAAACACTCTCAAGGTCCTTTTATTGCATTCCAAAGATTTTGGAATAATTTTATAGATACCAATACACAGAAAAGGTCGCACTTCAAAAAGACATATATATACGTCAGGGGCAGTTAACGCATCAGTTGAGTGATATATATATATATATATATATATATATATATGTGTGTGTGGGTGGCACTTAAGAGGCTGGATCGTATTGTATCTTTAGCGTCACAAAGTATAGTATTATTGAACTCAATGTATTGTTATTTGTATGGAAGGGTGCGAAATTATGAGTGAATATTAGTCGCGCAAATATTGAAAGTTTGAGTAGCAGTGAATTATCTGGAAAATAAATATGCTGACATTCCATGCTGTAACACAAAAACTAATGTGATAGAATGATTTATTAGAATAGAAGAAAATCAATGGATATGATGTATATATATTGAAAGAAATACTCTTACAATATCACAGGAATTGAAAATTTGTGGTCACGAAATGCTGCTACAATAGCTAAAAAAGAAATCATGAATGCAATGACTCGACATTGGCCGTTTTGTAATCTATTATCCGGATGATAATTGATTCGTAAACTGGACAAATGTCCTCTCGATCATTCAGTTGGTGATTTGGGTAGTCTAATTCCCAAGGACGCTTCGAGATGCATGCTTATTCCAAACGTCCTGCATTGGAGTTACATTTGGCAGTCACGTTATTCAGGGGAAAATTTAAGACGCATGAAAATAGGCATGTCATTTTGGCACTATCCTGTTGAAATCTAAACCAAGGACAAAATAAAAAAGATAACAATGCAGGCCGTATGTTGTGCAGTAAGTGTACCACGGAGACAATGGAGAAATGACACTCCGTATGTAAGGAGGAAGACATTCCGGTAAGTATTCCACTTACAGCAGTGCTTCTCAAACTTTCAATACTGGCGACCCAATTTTCAATCATAATTTTTATCGCGCACCCCTTATACAATAATAATGTATTAAATGCAATGATAATGCACTTTGACGCTAAAGCTAGAATACGATCTTAATTATAAACCGTACAAATTAACAAGATACGTATTAAAATATGTTATGTTATTTTAAAGTAATTTAAATTACTTTTAAGTAATAGGATAATTATTATGTTGTTTTTCTTTCTCTAATTTTTAAGTTGGGACAGATTGCAAAATGATATTTAATTAAAGATATATTTCCTCCATCATCCATTTCTAAGCATACAAATCTCAATAGAAAAATAGTCTAGTCCAGCGATACTCAACTTGCGGCCCATCGGGCCTTTTTAAGTAGCCCGTTCATAACCCTTGCTCTGAGAAATTAATTTATTTATTTATGAAAATTTGGTGGGGAATTCTTTGCTAAAAAAATCAAATATACCATTTTTGCTTTTTGCTGTCAATGTCGTATGGGTGATAATTGATTTTTTTTCTGATTAGTGATCATTGACAACAGTAGAGTAGCGACCATTTTATGAGTGGAACTAATTTTTAACTATCTTTCATATCATGTGAGTGAAAAATATTCGAAGAAAATGGATTGTTTCGAAGACGATTGGGAAATTGACTATTTTGTAGTAAAAAACAAGCATGGTTTAGTAATTGTTTGATTTGTCACGAAATGTATTTAAAAAATACCAATGAATAGGAATTGCTCAATGACACTTTTCCTCGAAGATCTATTTCGAGAGATGGTAAATAGGCTGTCTTGAATAATCTTTAGAACATAAAAAAATATTTGTCAGTGATAATGTATCAGCGATAACAAAGGCACCCTATTAAATTTGTTATACCATTGGTTATCATATGAAACCGTTAAATGATGCAGAAATTGTGAAAGGATAGTCTTAAATGTGTGCTTCCAATTTAGAAAAATTCAGTGCAAAAATAAAAAATAATAATTAAAAAAGGCAAAATAGGAGTTTTTATTTTAATCAATTTCCACATTTTAAATTGTCTATGTTATTTTGATCTTAAAGCATTCCCCACCACTACCTCGATTAATCCTCATGTTGCGGCCCGCGTGAAATAGCCATCATTGGTATGCGACCCGCATGAAATAGGTAACATATGTATGCGTCCCGGCAGAAAAAGGTTGAGTACCCCTGGTCTAGTATGTTCCTCTCTATCATATCCATCACATCTGGCATTTTCGCGAACGTTTGCGTGAGTCTGAGCAACCTATCGGAGTCTGCGCAAAACATGTAAAAATGCTGTACCTTGTAGAACTCAAATCAGTTTGGGTTCGAGTCGATACTTCTATAGCTACCGAATCTATCTTGAATGTGCATTTATAATTTGCACGCGTGCGTTAGTTGTAATTCACAGAAATATGTATTTACGGCAGTAGGTCAAAAACAAAATCATAGATACACTTTTAAAGTCGTAGCGAACATTCGACGATAATAAAAGTATCGAAAAGTAGACAGACGAGCATGTTCCGAAAATTAAATTGAAGAAATATTCTGAAGAATAC
>BMAO01012360.1:0-17136 GCA_019973975.1 Trichonephila clavata
TTAATCATCTTGGGGAAACTTTGGGGCTATATTTCACGTTCATTCACAGTCATCCCTCAAGGACAAACCTTGATATTTCAATTAGTTTGACTATATTAAGTCAAAAGGTTTTGTAAATGTAAGATAGAAGGAACAGGAGAACTGTTGCGGTGATTCGTAAGTGAGATTTATTTCATTATCACAACGTGAATTTTGGAAGGAGTTTATCTCTATAATAAATTAGTGGATTAAGGTTTAAGAATCTAAGATAGATTGAATTATTTTAAATTAAGCAGATCATTTGCACTTGTTTACTTGGAGTTGCTCACTTACAATAGATTGCTCTCTGTGTATACCACTCCTAGGGTCTCCTCTTGTAGTTTAGGGTGTGTGTGGGGGAAACAAAGCATCACCAGAAACATCCATAATAATTATTATTTTATTACTATTCAAACACACTAAGCAACCACAAGCGAAATCAAGGCCTTATCACACGTACACTTTTGTGTCATTTTTGGTCCAATTCATGCAATTTTTACTCTGTTGCCATAGCAATGGTTTTGGAACAACTTTTTGCTAGTGAGCTGAGAAAGTTGCTCTAAATGAAAGCTGCTTGAAATTCCAGCCAATGGGGTTCTTCAGAACCCTACGTCATAAAAAAGATGGCGGTAACGTTCGTAGCATCGCATCAACATGGCGTAATATATTTTAATGATGTACAATATTTTAACGGCGTATAATATTTTAAACAGAATGATGCTCCATTTCTGTTTACCCCCATAAACAAAAGCACGAGCGAAATAAAAAAAAAATATTATTGGATGGTCGTTTTCGAAGCAGAAAAATCAGCGAGTAATGTTTCAATGTGGAGAAAGAGCGTGGCTGACGTCAGAGCATGTCGTTTTCCTTACGGTAACCCTTCCCCTCAGATTCGGCGAAAAGTTGGGCCAAAAAAATTGCACGGAAAATTTTACGTGTGATACCGTCTTTAGGTGGGCAAGACGGTAAAGGAGCGACTTCAAGTAGGTCGCGCTCACAAGACTTTGGACCCCTAGAGCCCTGCCCCCCTCCTCATGATGTGGGGATTAAGGGGGGTGTACGTTACGGCACTGGTGCGGCATGCGGGGACTTTAGATACTCATCGAGCCTCAAGTCTTCTCTAGAGGATTGGTGGGAGGCTTCCTTATCCCTTCGTCAGGGTGTTCTCTCTCAAAATTGGAGTGGGGCCACACTGTCACCTACATGTTGCTCAAAGTTACGACGAATGGCAGGCGTACATCTAGCACTTTGCCGTGATGAATTTAATAAGTTTTGATCTCTGACACCAGCGATCCAGTGTATTAGCAACAACTACAACAACATGATGGTTTATAATAGTAGACCTAGACCTAGACACGAATGATGGACATGACATAATAATTCAGCCTTGCAACTGTTGCTAGTATACAGTTCTAAATTCCAAGCTTTTCACAGAATATGTCCAGGAATAACTTTTGACGATTAAAACTGTACGGAACATGATCCTACTGAGGCCGAATGAAGAAGAAGACCCAGTTGGCCCCCGACTTCAAACATCCCTATCCTTAATATCACATATTGAACTTTGGTGTATTAACCCGGCACTTCACGCGCAGGGTATGTCCTACCCACTGCCTAATTTTTTTTCCAAACTCCATCTAAAAATTTTTTGGAAAATGAATAGTTTCTCGTGCAGCTGACTTTAAGGTCATATCCTTTGAGGGGCTTCAGCTTGTAGGCAAATTCTAAAGGTGTTATTTTGGATACCACCTCTTCGGGTATGTCATACCCAGCGCGTGAATCACCTTTACAGTTCTAAATGCAGGAACATGCTTTAAATCTTTCTTATGCCATGGCGTATTATTGTAGTTATGATGAAGAAACGTGATATTTAAATAATTTAATAGATACAGTATTTAATAGACAACAGTATTTTTGGGTGAAAAATTCTCTTTGCGGGGATGATAAGGGAGAATCAAATGATGAAGAGTATAATAGAAAGTAGGATTCCTGTACTGAAATCTATCCACAAATAACTTAACTGAGGGAGTAATTAGCGGCCTTAATAAAATGACCACTTCATATTCAATGGCTAGAAAATCTAATCGTTAGCCTATGATAATATTTTTATGTTGTTGAACGTTGCGGCAATAAATGGTCAAATTATTTCGTTAAGTAGTCAGAAACCACCTACTAAAAATTGAACCAGACACTGATTTCTGAAGTGTTTTCGATTTCGATTAACAGGAGAATGTAAAAAACAGCAAACAATGCTTCTACGGAATTTTAAAATATTAACATCCAGTGAAAACATCGCACTCATTCGCGACGAAAACTAAAGAAGTGTATAAACTATGTGCTGAATGCCTTAATAAAAAGAACTAAAAAACTAAACTTTCCTATGAAAAGTGTAATAAGCAAACATATTGTATTTCCTAATTTTCTTCCTTTTCTTCTTTGCATGCAAATTTTACGGTAAAAACAGAATGTAAACACTTTTGGATATGAGATACACTGCGCTTAAAGTTAAAGTCGTTTTTTTTCACGCCTGAAATGTCGGGTTAAAGCTTAGTATTCCAATAATTATCCGACAAACTAATATCTACATTGATGTAATACGTGAAGTAGATAGATTTGATCATATAATGAAGTAGGAGTCTTCAACCCATGGCAATTTACTGGTCTCTCATTTGAATTTGAGGTAATTGCTTTGTCTGCTTTTTGTCGTAAAAAATGTAATTTTTTCTATTACTCTTGGTATTTAAAACATTTTAATCATGCGTTTGATATCCATTTGAGATAACATTTTCTGAAAATCACGAATTTTTCAAACATTTTACTGTATTTTAATTATTAAACAAAGGGTGGACTATTATCTTTAACAGGGTTGCAAAGTATTTTAATTTGATTTCCATTTAATTTTTTTAACCAATATATGAGACACACACAAATTTGTAAATAACATCTCTTCCCTCAGAATCAGTATAGTCTTGTAAAACAAACCTCTCTTTTTTTTTTAATGTAAGTTTCTTGACTTCAATATTTTTTGACAGGATGGCTGGGTGGTGTAATTGGTTTGTCGCTGGCCTTGTATGCCTCGTGTTGCGGGTTCAACCCTGGCCCAAGTCGGTGGATTTTCATGATTCAGAAAATCGACAGCGATCATGTCGTATGATTAAGCGTCATATAAAATATCACTTGAGTGTCTGTTTGGCTTGGGTACTCTCGGTAAAATTAAAATACCAAGAACTGTTTCGCATCGCCAGAGCTCAGGTGCCTCCCTCTGGGAGGAAACTGGGCGTCAAAATTTCCTGCCTATATGGGGTGCAGCACTAAAAAGAGATACTTGCTCCCGGGAAATGCACTAGATCTGCAATGGTAAAACTCCAATTCACAACCCTATTAGAAATAAGAAATTGAAGGAAAAAAATAGTCTTGACAGTCGTGTGACCGGCAAATCATTTAAATTTATTAATTTGGCCTTCAAGTGTGAATGGTTGCGACTCCTTTGGTATAGTACATGAGTGGGTATATTCTTGTGTCTCAAATTGCATTAGCAGATCTATCTGAATATAGGGAAATACTGTAAAAAACTGAACGTTTCTCGAAATATGCAAGCTTAAATATTAATCTCGTCCTCTGACCCAAGTTAAACTTAAAATTGTTCGCCCTGATATCCTTTTATATAACTCTAATGTAACGTCAATTTATAAATCAACGTAAATCAAATGCATTCTTCGTGGAGCTATTTAACGAGATTTTTGTTTAATATTTTTATGTGTGAAGGAGTTGGGTGATTTTACATGTAGTGTTTCCTCCCCTCACCAGGAGGCGCACTGTGTCCCCCTACCGTAAGAATGTGTTGTTTGTTTTTGAAATAGATAGCTTCTCGGCACCGGCGCGTTAGGGCGGTGGCCAGAATAGAGAAATTTCCCGCGTGGGTAGTTACAATTTGCGTTTAATATTTCTTTTTATGTGTTTACTGTAAATAAAGTGCTGTCCTCAAAAAAGACTATGTTGGATGAAACCTCAACAACATTATACCCAACACAACACGACATCACACTGTCGCATTAACGACAGGATCGAAACCTGAGTGAAGCAAGACATCAAAAGGAACTACGAGGTAGGCAATCCTTTTGTTTTGTTTGAGCGAGTTCAGCAACTGTTATTTACAAAATTTTGGGGGTTAATTCATTTAGTATAATTCCTTTCAATCATGTTTCGTGGAGCGAGAAAGGAAGAATTAACATTAATTGCTGATGAATTAGGCGAGATAATAAATCCAGAAATGAAAGTGTTGGATTTAAAAAATTTAATTTTAAATAGCGACAAATACAAAACCGATAAAGTGTTTATCGATGACTATTTGGACTCGATTATCGCGGATAGAAAGTCGAAAGAAGAACAAGAGCGTTTAACGGAACAATCGAAACTTGAGTTTGAAAAAATAAAACTCGAACAAATTAAATTAGAAATAGAACTCGGTAAAATAAATTTAGAAAGGGCTAAATTGGATAGTCAAAGGGATAGCAATGATTTGCAGCGAATAAATCCCGAAACAAATCAAACTTCGATAGAAAATTTCATTCAAAGTGTACGCACATTAACTCTTCCGATTCCTAAAAAACAAGAGGGATGGAATTTATTTTTCTCTTCTTTAGAGCGTTCTTTTAAAACCAAAAATGTGCCGGATGAATTTAAGGGAGAGATTCTTTTAAATTTGCTAGGTGAAAAAGCCGAAAATATTTTAGTTTATGTAAAAGACGCAGAAATAGGCGATTATGATAAGTTAAAAAGTTTAGTTTTAAGAGAATTTGAGCCAACGCCTTTAATTTGCTTGCAAAATTTTCAAAAAGCGAAACGAATGCAAAATGAAACGCATGTTCAGTTTGCATCTCGTTTATTAACCAATTGGGATCAATACTGTCATTTGAGAAATGTCAATGATTTTAATTCTTTAAAAGAGTTAATTGTTAGCGATAAATTATATCAAACGCTAGATGATGAAACTGCCGTTCATATAAATATCAAGCAGGAGCAAAGCTGGTTTAAACCAATTCAAATGGGAAAAGAGTGTGACATGTTTTATGCTTGTAAAGGAAGAACTTTTTCCGAGTTTTCACATAAAGCATGTCATAATCAAAATGGCTTGCGAAATTATTTTAAATATATCCCACCTCACTCGAGACGAGACAAAACAAATCTTAATTCGAAAGAAAATAAAATTTATAACTCAAAACAAAGTAAAGTAAATAAAAAAATAGAATGTTACATTTGCGGTGAGAATCATTTAGCTCGAGATTGTAATAAAAAATATTCTAAATTAAAAAATGAGAAAAAAGAGACTTCTCAAGTACAATATGTACAACCGAAAGTTGACCTTGAACCTTTAAAATATGTTATTATTTATATTAACGGGAAAGCAATAAATTGTGTTTTGGATAGCGGAACTCAAATTTTTATATGTAATTCTAATATTTTTCCAGATAATTCTAATGATGAATTCGGAAAGATTACTTTAAGCTCTGCATTTGGAGAGAATGTAGAAGCAAAACTAATTAAAACCTCTATTACTCTTGACAATAATTCTTTGAATCATCCTATGGATTGCTTGGTAGCGATCACGGATAAATTAAATGCTGAGGCTTTAATACCTCCTTCTTTGTATGAGGCTTTATGTTCCATAAATAATGAAACAAATGAAAATGATATTTTTGCCGAATCGGTTGATAGTTTTACTCCGTTTTCAAATGATGAAAATGACGCAGAATCCGGGAACGAAATATTTTATGTTGAGAGCGACTCAGATAATTTAAATTTTAATTCGGATTACAGTAAAATGAAAGATGAACAGAATAATTGTGATTCTCTTAAAAAGGTTCGTGCAGAGTTAAAATTAAATAAAGGAAATTTTTTATTAGTTGAGGAATTAATTTATCACAGGGATAAAATTCTAAATGAACCCGTAATGCAATTAGTTTTACCGCGTTGCAGAATAGACAAAGTGATGAAACTAGCACATGAGTCAGTTTTTGGAGGTCATATGGGGGTAAAGAAAACAAAAGAGAGGATAAAATATAATTTCTTTTGGCCAAATATGTCTAGGGAAATTGCTGAATTTGTCCAGACATGCAAAGGGTGCCAGCTTCGGAAATCTGAGAAAATTGGAGATAGAGCTCCCATTACACCTATTGTCCGTCCGGAGCTTCCCTTTGAGATAGTAAACATTGATGTGATCGGACCTATTCAACCACCATCGGGTAGAGGGCACAAATATGTCCTTTGTATGATGGATCAACACACACGTTGGCCTGAGGCAGTACCTCTTAGATCACTTACAGCCAAGACCGCATGTGACTCTTTATTGCAAATATTCTCGAGGACTGGAATTCCGAGTATAATTGCCAGTGATCAAGGCACAAATTTCAAGTCGGCTCTAACCCAAGAATTTACGAAAAGGATTGGATCTAGTCCTAGGTTTTCCTGTCCTGGCTATCCGGCCAGCAACGGACTAGTTGAAAGATGGAATAGGGTGTTGAAGGATATGCTTCATCATGTTATTCGTGAAGATCCAAGAAACTGGGATCGACAATTACCTTTTCTGTTGTTTGCATACCGTGAAGTACCAAACACTACCACTGGTGTATCACCATTTAGGTTACTTTATGGCAGAGAAGCTCGAGGGCCGTTGGCAATTCTTAAATCATCCTGGGCAGGCGAAATACATCTTCCGACGAACATTTCCCAGTCAGCTGCTGATTACCTTCAGGAAATGAAGATCAAGATGGAAAAAGCTGCTGAGAGTGCATCTTTAACTGCTGCTCAGAAACAAAAAAGTTATGGAGATTACTTCAACAAGAGGTCATCCGTAAAGAATTTTAGCATCGGAGAACAAGTTGTTTTGCTGATACCAGATTCTAGTAATAAGATCTATGCTAGATGGACTGGACCTGGAGAGATAATTCAACACCATCCACCCCATTCATATAAAGTTAAACTCCCCGACGGAACTGTAAGACATGTTCATGTGAATAAGATCAGGAAATATCATCCTCGTGCACTTGCAGTTGGAGTTATTTTTGAAGATGACCACGAATTCGGAGAAATCCATCCCACTCCTAATTTATCGAGATCCACATCTGAAAGAGTTCTACATGAAACCGATCTGAATCATTTGAAGGAGACTGAGAGAGAACAAGTGTTAGCAATTCTTCTAAAACACAGTACACTATTCGCAAGTGATGTGAAAATAGCCAAAGTAGGAGCTTCGTAGTGTGCTTGGACTGTGCAATTACTATCGTGAGTATATACCCAGATATTCTGAACTTGTGTATCCATTGACCGAACTCACCAAAAAGAGAGTACCTGATTCCATCCCATGGACTGAGAAACATGACTTCTCATTTCATCTTCTGAAAAAGCTTTAGCGGAAGCACCTTCGCTGTACTCTCCAGTGCCTGATAAACCGTATACCATTCATTCAGATGCATCACAAATTGGCATAGCTGCTTGCCTGTCACAAAAATGTGGTGATAAGTGTTACCCAATTGCTTATGCAAGTCAAAAATTGAGCAAGACACAACACACACACACACACAGTCATGGTCAACTATTGAACGAGAAGCATTTGCTATTGTGTGGAGCTTAAAAAAGTTCGAAGTATGGGTATTTGGGACTGAAATTGAATTTTATACTGATCATAACCCTTTACCTTACTTGACAAAGAGTGCACCACAATCTGCGAGGCTACAAAGATGGGCTTTTGCTCTACAAAAGTTCAATGTGACAATCAAACATTGCCCTGGTGTGAAAATGCCTCATGCTGATGCACTCTCACGATTAGTGTAACAAGTGTGCCTTTCAATTTTAAAAGGAACATTTTAGATTTAGTGAACAATATTTTCTGAATCTCATTTTATATATTTCGTTATATTATTTGTGTATCTATTTACATTTTTAAAAAAAAATGCTAATGTTTTTTTTTAGAATTTGATTTCAAATATTTTTTAACTAACTGTTGTTTATTTTGTGTATTTCTTAAATTTCAATTTTCTTGATTATTATGGTATAATTATGGATAACAAAATGCTATTCTTAATTTAGTTATGTATACTATATCTTTTTATATTTTTTTTTATGTGTGAGATAATGCTAGCTACTTATATCTTAGTGTATGATATTAATGTATATTATTTCATGCTCATTTATTTTATTATCAGATTGAGTATCATGTGTGACACTTCAATCTTGTGTGGGGGGTGTAGTGTTTCCTCCCCTCACCAGGAGGCGCACTGTGTCCCCCTACCGTAAGAATGTGTTGTTTGTTTTTGAAATAGATAGCTTCTCGGCACCGGCGCGTTAGGGCGGTGGCCAGAATAGAGAAATTTCCCGCGTGGGTAGTTACAATTTGCGTTTAATATTTCTTTTTATGTGTTTACTGTAAATAAAGTGCTGTCCTCAAAAAAGACTATGTTGGATGAAACCTCAACAACATTATACCCAACACAACACGACATCACATTACATACATATTTTTTTTTCTTTAAATCCCCTGCCTCTGCAATAAACACCATTATCACCAAATCAATGATTGAATCCATCCTCCATATAGCGAACATCTAATTTTCCCGAAAGTGCCATGGCCGATTTATGGCGTTCCGGTAAGGCGCACCGCGCAGTATAAATCCGCGTGCCCCTTACAAAATGGGTGATTCCACTAGTTGTTACAAAATCAATTTACCAAGCTACATTAACACGAAGCCTAACCGCGAATTTTGCAAGGGCATGTACTCACTTTTAACACTGAACGACTTGAACCGTGACTTTGTGAATTGCAGGTTCGAAGAAAAAGATGTGAGTTTATAGAATTTAATTGAAACTCAATGTGAGAAAATGATGTTTGAAAAGGTAGTTTATTTTCTTGCAAAGAAGCATTTGATGCTGCTGGCTCTTTTTCTCTTTGGATTTATAGTCTCCAAAAATGGTGATGCTGTGTTTAAGTGAAAGCTTAGCTTAAAAAAAATTAAATTTATATTAAGTAAAGAACATAAGATTTAATAAAGTAATAAACGAAAGTTTTACATTGTTTTTAAATTTTTTATGTCCTGGCTCAGGAATGGTGTTTTCGTTATTAAATAAGAAAGCATTTTTCAGATCAGTTTAAGGTATTCGACTACCCTAAAATTGTGAATTTTGCCAAAAATTGACAAATTTTATAGACCATCTTATTAGCTTTATAAAAATACCAAGTTTATTCTTTTACCTTCTGCGTTTACTAAAACTATAAGCGTTTTAGTATAAGCTGATGCCATTACTTTAAGCAAAATGTCATACTTTAAAACACGTTTTAATCGAAATGCACTTCTTTGAAAATGCTCAAGCGGGAAAAGCGATTGCTAAAAAAAGTTTTGAAAATAATTAACTGAAATTTTTTGTGCTTGTTCAGTATGATAGTAGAAGTGTTTTAACCTTCAGATATATCAATCACTCCTTCAGCAAAATTTACAGTCCCTTATGTGAATATAATCCCTGTTTTGTAAGCAATTTCATATAATAACTAAGACAAAGTGCTCAAGTTTTTGTAAAAATTAAATCCTGAAAGTCATTTCAATTCCTTGAAAGTCCTTATCCTGAAAGTCATTTCAAAAACGAATAGCAAAGAAACATATTAAGGTTGAAAAATTTTAATTCGTTCATAAACGTTTGGTACAAAATGGGCCCCGTTTATGTTATTTTTTGTAAATTTTTACCAATTTTTCCTCCATTTTAATAATAATATAACTTTTCTCTTCTCAATTTTAGCATATTTTTTTTTAAAAATGTACTCAACAAATCTTAAAACCACAAAAAAATCCCCGTACCTCCATTTTTTTTTTAAAAAAAAATTGTTGCAAATAGTTAGATATCTTAAATTATTTAAATTATGCGAAATTTACTATCATGTCCTGTACAATTTATAATTCAGAATAAATGAATGTAACGTTTATTTTAATAAAGCAATTATTACTTATATTTAAATATAGAAATCACTTTTTGCATGCCTTAAGATATTTTGCTTGAAATATATTGTTAACTAATTTTTTCCAGTTAACTAGATGCAATACGATTCAAAAGGCTAAAATCGGTCAAAAATTCAAACATAGTTTTATTTTTTATAATTTATTCTTTATGTAATTTTCAATAATCTCACACACAATTTGAAAGCTTTCAGCAGCAGCGTAACGAAGAATGTTAGGGCTTCCATGCAAAGTTACGGGGGGTGTACGTTACGTTACTGTCTCTCATTTAATAATATCCAAAGTTAAGATAACTTTCATGTTCATTTTTTATTTACATCCCAATGACAAACAAAAGGCTTTAAGCTGATTATCTCAGAAAAAAATAACTATAATTCATCTTCATTTAAAACGCTAAGGCCTTTTATCTATTTTGCCAAATGCTTTGATATTTTTTCTAGATATTGCTATTACTACACGTAACAAAAGTTGGCATGCATTTTTGAATCAAAGCAAGATTTTTTTTTTTTTTAAAAATGGTTGAAGTTAGAATCTGAACGTTTCTTAAGGAATTTTCTATAAGAATTCATAAAAAAAAGCATTTTACAAATATCAATCAAGTTAGCAGAAAACACTAATTTTTGTTACACATTAGTTTGACTCTCTAGTAAATCAAATTTCAAGTGTGTGCATCCATTATTGTAAGAGGAGTAGCATTTTAAAATCCCTTCACAAATTTTTTAATTTTTCCTTTAAAAAATTGAATGTTTAGCTTTCTGTATTATTTTGAGCACAAAAACTGTTTTAAGCAATATTTATACATACTAAGCAAAAAAATAATAAGCAAAAAACAAAAACAAAAACTGTAAGAACCGTTAAATCAAAGATTTTCTTATAACTCGTACCTTGTCCCCGTGATAAATACAAGAAAAAAAATTTTTTTGAAGAAAATGAATAGCAAAAGAAATTTGTTTCGTAATTCTAAGCCATTGCTACACTACTAAACTTAATTATGTTAGGTATAGTTTTTTTTTGTGTGTAAATCACTTTTTAACTAACTTACAGTGACTTTATTTTAATTAAAAACTTTTTAAAATTCTCATAATCTAAGAAAATATTTTGTGATACATGCGAAAATTATTTTTAATGCTTACGTCAGTTTAAGGGGTCGCAGTACGATTCAAAAATAATATTCCACGAAAAAAACTGCAATAAATTATAATGCCGTAGAAAAAGGGTTAAAATAATTTGTATTTTGTTATGTCATGTGTTTATTAGAGAAATCAAAATTGTTTTGCAGCTCTGCACCCAAAAAGAAAATATTCTAAATACACCATCAAATACATAATTTGCACAAAACTTTCCAAAGAAGTCAAATCGTGATTTAAAAAGAAATTATGAGGTAGAAAATTAGTGCTACAGAATGTATTTTTTCTTAAAAATATGTATAGATCAATTGAAGTATTGAATAGAAAACTGGAATACATGACTGCGTATCAAAACACCACTTAGCTCTGCTATGATCACAAAAATAGTATTTTTCTCTAAGCATATATGGTGAATCGTGCATTACGGTTCCAAGATCTGATTTCAAATTTTATGGTTTTAAGACCTAAACGTTATTTACAGCATTTGCGGCGGTGTAAACACTACCGACATACACAAAGCAGTTCAGAACTTGCAATTAGATCTGAAAGCGGTGAAGGTAGCGTGTCTCCCAGAGAGTCAAAAGTCACAAATTGAAAATTCTTCTTCCGCACTATGCGGGTGGTCCGAAAAATGCGACTTCAAAAGACAATTTTAAAATTCCTCTTCCTTCTTTTTCCCTTTTCAACGCTCTGCACTCATCTGAAAAATACGGGGGGAAGGGAAAATTAAGGAAAAAAAGAACAGAATTGTTCACCTGGGGAGTCACCGAAGTAGTCGTTTTTAATGGAGAAAAAGGGTTCTGTTTGTAATCACAAAGAAGCCGCCATTGTTTGATTTGAAGAATTAAATGCGATGGCCACATATTCTTTTCTCAGCAAATACAATCTGAGTATTAATATTGTTTTAGATTTAAAACTAGGGAAAGATAATGCTCGCTTTAGAGAGAGTATTTGCAGTAATTATACGGAATTTTAAAAAATAAGAAAGGTATGAGAAAATCATTACCTTTTGACATATTATATACATATAATGTGCCCTTAAGGTATCCGACTACCCTAAAATTGAGAATTTTGCCAAAAATAGACCAATTTTTCATATGATTTTATTTTATGGGCCATCTTAATAGGTTTATAAAAATACCAAGTTTATCATTTTCCGTTCCCTGGAACAAAACTAGAAGTGTTTTAGTAAGAGCAAATGCCATTACTTTAAGCAAGATGTCATACTTGAAAACGCCTTTTACTCGAAATATGATTTTTTGAAAATAATCAAACGGGGTCCGCGATTGCTAAAAAGTTTTGAACATAATTAACTGTGTGGAATTTTTTTCTGTAAGTTCTGTAGAAAAGTAGAATTGTTTTAACCTTCAGATGTATTAATCACTGTTTTATTACAAAATTTACTGTCCCTTATGTGAATATAATCTCTGTTTTTTTAGCAATTTCATATAATAACTGAGATAAAGTGCTCTAGTTTTTTGTAAAACTTCTAATATCTCTTATCCTGAAGGTCATTTCAAAAATGAATAATATAGCAACACATTAGATTAAAAAAATTTTAAAATTTGTTCATAAACCTTTGGTGCAGAATGGACCACGTTTATGCTATTTTTTTGTCAATTTTTACCTAGTTTTTCCCATTTTAGTAATAATGATTTCTTTTTTCTCTTCTTAATTTTAGCACATTTTTCTTAAAATGCACTAAACAAATCTAAAAAAATAACAAAACTATCCCCATATCTTCTTTTTAAAAAAAAAAAATTGTCGCAACCAGTCGGATACCTTAAAAGCGCTTATCAAATATACAAATGTAATAAATATTGGAAAGCGGCTTCACTATTTTTGCGTATCGTATATTCTGGCGCATAGCGTTTACTTATACTTTTAAATTGCATTTCTGTCGTTTTTAGGTAACACATCACTCAATAAGTGAGCCTAACTAATAAAACAACGACTTTTAGACAAAATATTTATCAGGATACTCCCCTTCAAGAATAATACATTCAGCCCAGCGCTCTTCAAATTTTTAATACCTTTTTCGTAGAGCGATTTTGTCTTTGCTCTCAAAAAAGGCTTCAACTTCGGCAAACACTTCTTCATTTGAGCCAAACTTCTTTCCCTGTACATTCTTTTAAAGTCTGCAAAAAAGTCAGTAGTCTCTGTGGGGATGATCTGGACAGTACGGTGGGTGGGAAAGTAATTCGAAGCGCATTGTTTTGATTGAACAGTGTTTTTTTTTCCATCACAAAGCAATATTAACACACGAAATTCTTTTTCATCCATAGCTTCTAAGCAAACAAAAGTTGCTTCACTAAAATCTATGTAATTTTTCAATTAAACAATATATTATCACGAAATTTTGACACGTGCCGTTTGAAAGTTAGTATTATTACGTTATACTAAAGAAAGTTAGAAGGTTGCGCCATCTATATATTAGGCCCGGGACTTATTGAGTGGTGTGTTGTATTCGCCGTAGAACAAGCACCATTTTCTTAAAAAGAAACCTAAGATGTACATGTAGAATGCTCTTATCTTTTGCAGTCATTCATTCTAAGTATTATACCAAGCTTTTGAACATCAGTATACTTCTTGAACTAAAATCCTAGTGCGCCAGAAAAGGGGATTAGTAGATATAAGGGGGGGGGGGGTTAGAAGGTAAAAACACATTTACAAATGAGACCAAATACGTCATGCCAATCTAGAAATAACGTGTGACTGGATAATATAAAAGCATGGAATAAAATTAAATCTAATATAATTCAAAATTCATTTTAAAAGATGTGGTACATCTGATAAAGTAGATATTATGAAAGATGACAAACGATATTCAGATATTATGCAGAAATTAATTTTTATGTTCCGCTATCATTTTTATATTCGGCGTGTAATACGCACCCGACAAATTTCAATCTTACTTTTTTGTTGTTAAAAGTGAGCATTATACTCCGGATTTTACGGTATCTCAAAATAATATTTGTTGCCAATTTTTGCTCTTTGCAGAAACTTTCATTTAAAAAGCACATATTTGTCAAAAATAACAACGGACATAAGAAAGAAAAATATACCTAATTTAAAAATACAAAAAAAAATAGGTTTTTCTTTTTAATTTAAAAAAAATTTTGACGAATATTTTTAAATTACTTTTGAGGATATTTACCGAACTTAGAAATTTGAAATTTTATCTGAATTTTACAAATAGAATAACACAAGTACAAGTTAGTATAACCCATTAACTGGTTTGCCTGCACACCGTACGGGTTACCAACAGCTAACCACAACAAGGTTTCCCGTACGCTGTACGGATACTGATATTTTCTTCATTTCATCTTTGGATGTGTTTGCTAGTGTTTTTGAGAGATGCACTTTATCCATGATACTGAAATACTTTTCAATGGGGAATTTCTTCGTGGTGAAGGAGGGGGTTTTTTCATTGAAGGCAGGAATTTAGATTCTTGACAATGTTCGATAAAGAACAGGGATTGGCAAGGTAATGTGAAATTTGTAGCTTGAGAAGAAAGGAGAATGGAAAGACAATCCAAAAAAGTTGATATTATCTCTCTCCCCTTTGCAATATAATACTTAGTACTACACCACGCTTCAAATTGTGTATGCATGTATGCACAAACCTAATAAATCCTCAACCTTTTTAAAAAAGAGAAAAAAACATGAAATTGTTTTGTAAGTATAAGAGAAATTCTTGTAAGTATAAAATATTCTTCAAAGAGCACGTAGAGTGTTGTGAGCGCGACCTATTTGACACCGCTCCTTCACCGTCTAGCCTACCTAAGGGTGTGGGGGGAACTAAGCATCACCAACAACTTTCATAATAACTATTATTTTATTTCTCTTCAAACACACTTAATCATTCACAAAGTGAAACTACAAAAGGAGACCCTAGGAGTGATACATTAAACGATCAATCTATTCTCAATGAACATATATAAGTGAACTAGACAAAGTGAACAAGCGCTAGTGATCTATTTACTAAATCTAATTCAATCTATCTTAGATCCTTCATCCAATAATTTATTCTCTTAACAACTCCTTCCTTAATTAGAGCTATGTTGTGAAATACTCAATAAAATATTCTCACCTACGTATCACTGCAACAGCTCTCCTGCTCCTTTTATCTTACATCTACAAAAGCTAGACTTAAAAAAAGTCAAACTAATTTAAATATCAGGGTTTCTTCTTAAGAGGCTGTGAATTAATGCGAATGCTGGCCCCAAAGTTTCCCCTAGAGGATTAGTGAATAAGGACGCGTATAGATCCGTCACAGAGTTCTTATAAAAAGCGAACATTTAAGGGATTTTGTGTTGCTCAATAGAAAAAAAAATAGTGTGAAAACTTTAAAATTGAACATTAAAATAAAATTCTTCCATTTTCGAATTCTGCTAAGTAACATGCTTTGTTGTAAGCAATAAAAAAAATTTGGTTTATTTTGGAACATTTGAAGCAAAACAACTGGCCGCTGAAGGGGTTAATGTCAGTTTTGAATTAAGTCTCGAAAGTACCTCAAATTAAACACGAAAATATATTTTACCTCAATATCAGTGGTGGCCTTGAATGGAAAAAGAAGCCTTAATATAATCGAGAAGAAAAAGAGAAGATATTCTGTGCATTAAACAAGGATTAATCAATCTCTGAACATGATATATTTTATCACACAGTTTGTTTTCCGTTTGAGCGCGTAATGAATTACTTAAATGCTACCAGCGCGCAAACAAGCTTAAAGATAAGTAGAATAGGTGTTTATTTATGTATCTTATGCATGATACGAGAACAATAGATGCTTTCAAGGTAACAGGCCTTTGGGGGAATCCCAGCGAGTAGTCAGCGATTCGATGGTTACTTAGGGGGCGTATACTTATGTTTGAATGTTATTTGTAGATCACTCTTCATTGCTAGGAGCATTGATAGTTCAAAAATTAATTATGAAGCTTAAAAGGTGTAATTGAATCTAAATGAAGGGCGGGCATTTTTAAATGGATAAATCTTATTATTATAGACGAAATTTTGTGTTAACGAAATGATATGAATAAATCTCATTATATTTCTTTGATGATTTTTTGTAGAATAATTTGAATGCGTTTAAATATAATTTTAATACGGTTTTATGCAAATGCGTTGTATTTCTTAGGATGTTCGAAAATAAATATTCTTTGTTACTTTTTGAATTTGTTCAATTAAAAACTACTGTTCTCTGAAGTTAGTTTAAAATTATGAAAGGGATAAATTGAAGTATTTGATTTAATACGTTGTAATTAAAGTATGCTGTTAATAGATATATTACGTGCTAATATGTTTGTGCAATAACTTATTATTTGAATTGAAAGATTTATATAGAAATCTGATAAAATTATCCAAAAACGTTGTATTTTTACTAGAAAAAAAATTCATTTAAAAAAAAGTACAACAATTACTTGCTTTTGATACCACAAATCTTCATTTCGTTTTTTAAAAAAGGTTATCATTTCACCCACAAATAAATAAAGCATATTTAGTATTTACCAATTTCTTAAAGTCTTAATCATAGTAAAAATGATTGATTAGTTTCATAATAATTAATCATATCAAAATCATAATAATTAATTAAATAGTAAATTAATTACTAATTATCAAATAATAAAAGCTTCTAATTTTGTTTCAACTTCTTAAAGTTATTCATATTGATTTAATTGTACAATGGAATTGAAAAATAACTTTAGCATTTAAAAATTATTTTCTTATAATTAATTATAATGTTATTAAAAAAATATTTCAGAAGAACCTTCCAGTTTTTTAAAGTCTTATTCTTACTAGAAATGATTAAAATTAGTTTTATTATAATTAATCAAATCAAAAACATAATAATTAATTAAATAAATAATTACAAAAACAAAAATTATCAACTTATTAAAATTTCCAATTTTATTCCACTATTTTAAAGTTGTACTTACTCATTTAATTGTACCATGGAGTTGAAAAGTAACTTTAATATTAAAAATTAATTT
>BMAO01012361.1:0-18920 GCA_019973975.1 Trichonephila clavata
TTCATTCGTTTTTTTCTATATATTCATTATGGCAGTGTACTGTTTAATTGTTCTGCATTTGTGCAATTTTTTATGGTAAGTTGTTTTAAATAAGCTAATTAACAGTTCACAAAAGCTTCAGACTTTTCGATGAATATTATATTCTGCTATATTCATGGACTGAAAACTTCAAACTCATATTTCTCCATGTTGAATTTTTGTACATATACTATTATTCAAAACCCTAAGGCTTTTTGGATAATTGAAGTATGGGCTTGAAATTTTTTATACATGTTTAAAATGTATGTTTTGTAAAACTGTGCATGGAATTAGCTCTAACATGTTTAGAACTTTTTCTAAAAAATTTCAAAATCAAAATTAATGTTTTTTTTTTAGAATTTTTGGCAGTTTAACTACAAAAAAATTAATAAAAAATTAAAGAACAGCAGCAGAAAAAAAACCATGCACAGTTTTATGTAGTATAGTATAAGGTACTTGGGGAAAAAATTTGAATAAAAAGAGGCATATTTAAAAAAGCCTTAGGGATTTAAAAAATGCTTAAAAAAGCTAAAAAAATTTAAATTTTACAAACATTTTGCAACAAATTAAAATTTTTTTTGTATGGAATTATTATTAAATATTAACCTTTATAAAATACAATTAAAACCAAATATCAAATATTAAAAATAAAAAAAATTGTGAAGATGGTACCATATCGCCTTAAGAAAAATAATGAATAAAAAAAGTTGCGAGATTGTTTAAAAATAATCTCCCTAAAATAGTTTGGTAGTTCATTCCCTTCTCTAAATTACTAATTATATTAATTAGCTCATAATAAAGTCAAATATCCGAAAAAATTTGTTTTAGTTAAAAATATAGTATTAAGTATTAGTACTTACGTGTGTTATCCACATTAATCAAGATTTCGGAACTCTGATCAGTTTGGTAGGCTGCGAAATTCGATTCCTGTAAAAACTAAATACTTTTAGTTGACGAAGCGATGACAGAAACTGATTTGGCCAAAAAGTTTCAAGGATTTACTCTTTCCCACGACAAGCCGAAAAAAATTCTTGCATGTGTCTTTTCTCTTATTACATACACTCTTACCCCACTGCTGGGGTAACGAAAATTCCACCGTTCAGGAAGTTCAAGGTGAACGATCGCAAAATCCCACAGTAGGGTCAGCTAAAATTTATGGTTGAGGTTGAAATCTACAGTCGGTGGCGTAACGTACACCCCGCAACACGGGGGGGGCTGTGCTCTAGGGGGCCCAAAGCCTGACAGCTGCCAAGTACCTACCCTTTGTAAAATCCAACTCGGGAGCCAAAAACTTGACTTTGCAGGGGGCTCAAATGTTCTAAGTTACGCCATTATCCACAGTCCAGTAAAAAATAACTACTCCCTGGATTATTTAAGCCCCGTGCCACTCCCGGGAATACAAAAATTACGGAAATCTGACGATTTCCCGGGATCCTCTTCATGTCAGTGCAGTGAAAATCTTGTCATGATAAGAATATCTACCTGCATCCCGAGATCGAATACCCATAAACTTGCAAAGTAAAAATTGCTACGTAATACAGTTTTTATTTTTTAAGAGATACAATCCTTACAAATTTTACTAGCAATGGTCGACTTTTCAATTCAGTCTAAAACAAAATAATAATTTTCCACGTTTCCAAAGTGTAAATAATAATGGCTTAGAAAATGATTTCATCCAAATTCTTTCGTAACAAGAAAATATGTGTATATTTTTCAAATTCGGTCTAAATGCCGCCCCGGACATGGGTCCGGTTTGTCCAGCCATAGAGCCGCCCCTGTGGGTATAGTATATAAGAGTTGTAAAACCATAAGCAAAAATCACTTCGGTCCTCTACTTTGTTTTTCTAAATTGTAAGGGATATTATTAAATTGAAAACTTTTAATTTCCTCAAATGCATATTGAAATTTAAACATTATTAGATTAACCGTATTAGATATTTTCGTACAAAAACTTTTCCCAAAAATCCTTTTTGAGACACCTTTGTTAAGCATCGATCCACATTGCGCTATTAACCAAAAAAAAACTTTTTTAATACGGTATTGTCAGATGCACCACGAATTTTGCTATCAGATGAAAGATGCTTGTAAAGAATAGACATTTATTGACAATCGACCAACATATTGTGCACTAACATTCTACTTTTTCTTAAACTATGCTGTGCTATCGGGAAATCGGGACTTGATTTTTTAAAAACTATTCACAAAATTGAAAATATTTATAGTTGAAAAATTCGTAAAAAATTTTACTTGATTGATAGAATCAAATATGCATTGCGGCCGCCCCTTGTTTTGGCCGCCCGCGTGCGGTGCACGAGCTGCACCCCTGCTAGGATCGGCCCTGATTGTAGGGGACAGTCATATGACAACGCTGCCAATATGTCCGGTCCATATAATGGTATGCAAGCACTTCTAAAAGAAAAAAAAATAAATTCTCTAATTATGTGCCGTGTGCTGCACATTCTCTTAATCTAGTTGTGCAGAATCAGTTAAGGTTGCAACTGAAATCGTGAACATTTTTTGGTTTAGTACAACAAATATATGTTTGCTTTCTACTTCGACCTGTAGATAGAAACTTCTAAATCATGAACTTAAACTGAAATTTACCTCAAAAAAATTAAGTCAGACCAGACAATCTTGTCACTACGATCCTTTTGAAGCCTCAAGAGATAAATATTGTAATATCATGGATATTCTTAAGACATTTAGTGATAATGAAACTGAGAAAATTGATTTTCAAAAAGAAGCAGCAAATTTATTTAATAAATTAACAAAACTCAAAACTACCATTTTAATTATATTTTAGGAAGAAATTTTAGAAAGATTTAATTCAGCTAACAAAAAATAACAGATTCTTGAGGTTTGGAAATTTGTGAAGGGAATAAGTTCATTATGTCATTAAAAACGTTTAAAAGCAATGTACGACACGTGAATCAGATCAAACTTCGAAGGAATATCAAGACGCAACCAAAAAATTAAATCCTAATGTAGAAATAGAATATAGCGATGTGAACTAGAGACGGGTTATTTCAAAATTTGCAGATAAATTCACAAAAAAAGCTGTGTATGGGACAGAAAAATTTAAAAGAGACATGATTGTTGTAGCGTTAGATAAAGTAATCCTTGATTTAAATAGAAGAAGTCAAGTATATATATGCAGAATATAGTAAGAAATTAAAAATTTTGATGGATTTTCAAGATCAAAGTAAGGAGAACGTCAACTTGGAGAGTGTACGCGCCATTGCTGATTACTTATTTTCTGTACTGATGTAGACCAACATTTAGTAAATGAAGGTGTTCAATTAAAAACTTATCTAAAACTGAGCTAGAGTCCTATACTTGTAGTGATATATTCAATCTAATTTTTGAAAAGAAACTAGTTCAGGTTTTTCCAAATTTGTATACCATTTTAAAGATTTTTCTAACGATCCGTATTTATTAGCTGTGGAGCGTAGCGTGTGTTCTCTAAAATGCCCTACATAGAAAACAAATAAAGACAACAATGACAAACACTAGGCTTAATTATTAATCACTTCTTTCTATTAATATTGATCTCACCAAAGACTTAAAATGTGATGAGCAAATAAAAAAATATTCAGCATAAAAATGTTGAAATTTTTTTTTTTTTTGGTAAATTATATGTTATTGCTTATATAACGTATTTAAATTGTTCGGGGGGAAAAACTTAAGGTTTCGTATATTTTAAATTTTTCCGCTCAATAATTTTTTAGGTAAAAGGCAAAATTTTTAATTTTTAGGGGGCCCCCAGATATTGTTAGGGTCCAAAAGGTCCGGCCCGGCAGATAATGTTGTTACAATGAAGGAAGATGAAGCATAGTAGAAACAAGTCTTCAGCAATATATGCAATTCAAGAAAATTGTTAATCTTTAAGGTTAAACTTAAATTTTGATTGACAATCAATAGCATTTATCTACAATAAAGAAATTTCGATAACACTGTGAATAAATATGTATAAAAAAAACTAAATTTTCTAATATGCACTCTTATTCCTTGTACATATCAATATTATGTTTAGGATAGTAACTTCAATATTTGTAATAAATAATCAGATGAAAAAAATCATACTGAATGCAAATTTTGATTTTATTTATTATCAACTCAAAAGAGTTTTGTCAATGCAATTTTAACAGTTTCAATCAAATCATCATTTACATAAAAATATAAAATTATAATAAAAATAATCATTGTAATTCTTTTCTAATATAGAAAAATCAAAATATTATTATACATTACTTTCATTTACTAGTTGAAAGATGATTTTTTAAATTCCATATCACTAGAAGAAAAATCATAATTGTTTACATATATAAATAATTAATTTCATTCTTTCAAAGTATATATAAAAAAATATATTTTATATATAATACAACTTAATCCAAAGAGATGTTTTTTGGTGCATCTTCAAAAGCATAATAAGTATGCTTAATAGAATTATCGCCTAGTTTCACAACTCTAAATCCAGATTTGTCACCTCTTAATTGACCTCCAACAGCTGATGTGACAACAACTTCAAGATCTTTATAAAATCCTCCACCATTGCCATGCCAATGCCCACAGAATACTGCTCTGATATCTAAAATAGATTTAAAAATTAGTGACAGTATATTTCTTCATTATACACACACACAACAACATACTCATCCATTTTCTCAGTTTCTCTTTTCAAGTTATGAACAATATCTAAAATATTTTTCAAAAGAAAAACTATCTATAATACAAAAAATATATATAATAATAATGAATGAATGTTAAATTAATAAGAACAATATTAGATTTGAATTAGTTCGATTAGAATTTAACTTTCCTAGAACATCTTGGTACAGAGAATAGGTTCTTTTATTTTAAATATAAAACTACTTTTTATTTGGCATTTTTGCATTTTTTTACTTGGCATGGGCATGCTTTATTATTAATGGAAGAGTTATGAGGTACAATAAATAGCAGACTAATTTATAACATTTATTCAATATTGTTAAAAATTTTGTGCATTTCATTTAAATCCGCAAGCTGAATAAGTTACTATTACCTTCCGGTCGCATGTATTTTATGATAAAAAAAAAACTGTAATATTTGCAAGCATACATTATAATGATATTTCAATGAGAACTTGGTGAAATATTGGTGATACAGCAAAGTTGGCAACTTAGCGTCTATACAGATGCTTTATGAAGTTACTAGAAAGGTCTCAAACCTTATGACCTATGATATAAGTGGATTTTTCGAGAAAGCACTGAAAGGTAACCAAGAAGCAGTCGCTCATCAAAACTGAGTCAGTATTACTTCAGCAGTTGAAGACTTTAGTTGCTTACAACTCAGTGATTGCTTAGGAATAATCTTTATCAGTGTGTATTCATATTTTTAAACACTGATAGTTGTGTCTGAGTGCTGGAGAAGGTTGGAGAACCTTTCAGAACTTATTGTGCGAATTTTAGTGCTATATCCTGTACTTTTTTTTCTACAATAAATTTCATCACTACAGAAGAAATGCTTTGCTCTTTGTTTTTGTATGTTAGCACAAAATCCATGAGCAGCGATCTACACAACAATATTAAAAATAATCATCAAAATAAATTAAATATGTGGAACAGTTTATCAGATAAGGATTATAAGATTTAGTATAACCTTGATTTATTTATCTCTAAGCAATAGATTTCTAATAACAAGATAATTAATTCAGCGATATGCACTCTGAATCTTTTTTCTCTAACCTCAGTAATATTTTTATAATGAATTCTAACCCTTGTCTACCTTTTCTCCCACCTTTCTTCGAGCCCTCCCCCTTCTTTTTCTCTTTCATTTATTATACTTCTACTTAAATAGCAATACTCATTTGTATTTTGTAAGGTTCCTTCACAAGACGAAATACTCATCTCAAACAATGTAATAAAGCAGTCTCAGAGGTTTGTTAAGAAAAATCCACTCGAGAACACCCACAATGTAACATAAATCCAGGGTTTTAATTTTCTATGTTTTTTTGTTTTGCATTGGTTGTACTTAATAAAAAGTTGAAAAAAAGACTACTTCATCTTATGCATATTATTGACAATAACCAAAGTGCATTTTACTAACAATATAATATATATATTTGCCAACATTTGAAAATAACAAAGCCTAAAAATGTTTGCAATTGGTATTCAAGGAAATTCTTAAAAGATAAACAACATTTTAAATTTTGTAAAAAAAAAGCTTGCTATACAAATATTTTTAAAATAATGCAAAGAAAATTTCAAAATAAAGATATTTTGATGAGAAAAGTGCTCGTGCAAAAATATAGTAACATACAAGAAAGTGATGATATTACAGTAAAGAAACTTTAATAAAAAATATAGTGAAATAATTACTCCATTTTTAGTTTATATTTATAAAAAGAATCATTCATGCAAAAATTAATGATCAAGGTAGAAGTTGATGTCAAGATCATGCTTAAATCAAAGAAAAATAAACTAGTTATTGCCGGATTCAACTATCCGAATAAAAATTCAAAGCTTGAAAAATAAAGGCTGAACAGTAACATAATCAATGTATAAAAAACTATTCCATGTAATATAATAAAAAGTAAAAACAATGAAGCAAAAACTGAAATTATAAAAAAAAACACTAAGAACAGAAAAAATTTAATGAACTTTGAATATATATTTATATTACTTTTACAAATAAAAGTATCTAACAAAAATTTTAAAATAACAATTTAATCTATATATTTCTTTAGATTATAAATAAAATTAATGGGGTCGATTCATCACTAGAGGGCGCTGCAATCGTGACCATAATCACGTGATTTACAACGTGCGATCAAGTAAAAAAATAACAGTTGATCGTATGACACTTGTGGTTGCGTGCTAGCTTTCAAATTTGCAAACATTATTATTTTATATTCTTTAAATTCTTTTTAGTACTTTAAATATTTTTAATATATTTTCTACTATTTTAGTTTAAGAAAAGGGACTAAATATATGTAGTTTTAGATTTAAGTTTAGTTTATGCTTCAATCCCTTGGCTTCGAATGTTTGTATACTTTTAGGCTTAGTAATTATTTTTTTTAATGCCCGCCACATTGTGATTTAAATAATTCCGCAGCGCTCTATTGAACAAATTGCTTCTGTAATATGAAAAAATCTACTACTGTCACAAATTATGTTGTAAGCGAATTTTTCCGAGAAAAATTCTTGCAGACTGTAAATAGGGAGTGGCTCGCCGAAACAAAAAATTGTTTTGACTAGTCAGCCAGAACGATTAGTTAATATTTCGGCTGTTGTGTGTGAATAGAAGGAGATACTGCTAATGAATAGATTACTTATTTATATTTCCAGACACTGATACTTGTGTCTGAGTGATGTGAAGACCTTTCAAGATTTATTAAGCAAATTATATTTGCTGTCTCTCGCATTTCAAATATTATTTTTAAACACATTTTCATTGCTCCTGAAGAATTGTCTTGCTGTTTGAGAGCATAAAATTCTGGAACCCCGATCGACGTAACAATAAAATTTTTACATTCTAAAATGTGTCATGTTTCAGAGCAGATGGATACATACATTCATTTTCAAAGGTATTTATTAGCAAATTTGTGACATTGATTGTATTCTTTTGTATAGAAACTTCTCGTAATTATGAAAAAATAGCCTGTGAATTTAACTGTTATTTTCTAAAATTTATATAAAGTTTCCTTTTTGATATTCTTCAAAATCCATTGTTTGGATATCAAAGTTTTTAATGTTAATTATTTTATTTTTTAAAATTGTATGGAAATATTTGTTTGGTTTACATCTATTGGACAATTTATATGCAATTCAATAACTCATAAGAAATAATTTGTAATAAAGAATAATCCAATAAATTTAATCATTATTTCTAAAAATTATGTATTAATATGATTCCTTTCTTTAACTTAATAGTATAAGAGTTATTTTCTTTTTTAAACTTTGAAGACAGTCTAAAGAAAAATTTCTAAAAGAAATTTCAAACCTCTGTAAATGATAATTACTCAGTAAAGTCAGACAATCAAAGCTAGCAAATGTGGTATTTCATTATAGATTCATCATATTTTGAAAGATCTTACTATGTCTTGGGAATTTTTAAAAAGTTGTTTTTTTTAGTTGTTTAAAAAATCAGTATACAATAACAATGTTTCAACTTTATATATCCATATTAATGCAAATGAAGATTGAAACTGACAAAAAAAAAATACTCTTTTGGAATACATCTTAGAAAAAATAACTCTTCATGAGTACATAATGAAGCAATGTCACTGATAGTCTTTCAATAGAATATGAAAAATGCATTTTTTAAATTGCAATGAATTTCTTAGTTAAAAAAATAAAATTTTCACATGCTTCACTTGTTTTATAATCATGTAATATTAAAATTAAATGTTGATAAATGATGCATGTTAAATAATTGTAATTACTAAAATAAACTAGCGAACAAAAATTTTGTATGCTCCTATATGTAAAAATATTCACGAAAATAATTTAGCATGTTTCAAACAATTTCTAAAATTTTTCCCATATTTTAATATGATTCATTTTTTTTCTAAGGAGACAATAATTTATAAAAAATAAATACAAACATTTGTAGGTGATAATTACTAAGACTAAAAGTGCTAAATGTTAGTATTTTATAACATATCTTTAAAAGCTTCACAATGTATTGGTACAAATCATACTATTTTAAAGCCCAACAATGCCCTAAACATTTCAAAAACAATTTTTTGAGATTTTCTTGTGGCCCATATCATTGAGAAGCTTGCCACCAAAATATATTATTAAAGATTAAAATCATTATTAAACATCAACAAGTTACCAAAGTTTATCATGAATAAACAGAGTTCCATTCTAATCAAAATAACAGTTTCTACTACTTATAAGTAAGATAATTAACTAATTATATCATTAGTTTACCAGGAAAATCCTAAATTTCAAGAAACTTTTCAGTTTCCCAAATTATACTTGAGCAAAATATTAAATTACTTCAAAGTTTGTCAAAGAAATGCTTAATCAGTACTCATACCATTCCAAAATTTGGAACTTATACATTAAACTGCCAAATAATTTTGCCAAGCAAAAACACATCAAGAACTTTAAAAAATTATATTTTTATTATTACTGCGTTCAAACATAAGCAGGAACAGTTCCAGTTATTGGCTGTATATCGCAACAACATCCCACAGAATCAAATGTCTATGCATAAAGCCATATTTGGTTTCATGATCCTAATTCTCAATAAATATACAATTGATCCAAGTACTCTTCTTAAGTCAATATTTGTAAGTAACTCAATGCAACAAATTTATTCAGGACTTAAGTGGTGGCAAAAAGTCCTGAACACTCTCATTTTTTTTTAGCGTAATTTTTGTGTTTGACTTCATTTTTCGATGTGAAATTATCGCACTATCTTAAATATTGTTATTGATTTTAATGTATTTTTTCATGCTGATTTCAAATCTGTTTGTAGATTTCATCTAAAGTAAATAGTTTCATTGATATGTTGAAAAAACCTTGACAAGAAAGCACAAGTTCAGGGCCGATCCTAGGGTATCGGCCACCCGCGTGCGAAGATCAAATGTGCCGCCCCTCGAGAGAATTTTTCAGATTTTGACTAACTTATATTTATATATATAATTACATACATAATACTTACATATTTTCTTATACTTGTTATAGTACTTAAATAACTAACTATTTATTACAATACTTATATATTTAATTACTTATTATAATATTTAAGTACTTAATTACTTATTATAATATTTAATTACTTATTACAATACTTATTTATTTAATTATTTACCTAATACTTATGCATTGTGGTTATAAACTCATATACCTGTATAAGAGTAAAAAGTAAAACATTAATATACAGAAATGCAAAGATAAAATTTGAAGTGCAAAACTTTATTATTTTTTTTGGTCAACTAATAGGTTATGGTAACTATAAAATACTTTTAGCAAAATAATAAACAAGCAAAAATATTACTTTTGAAATAAATATAGACATTTTATAATTATAAAAGCAAAACAGTATTTATTCAGAGAAGATATAATTAATAAAAAAGTACTAAAGAATAGATTTCGTGAAACGAAAAGTATATTAATCAGTCATTCGACAAAGGCTACTTAATAATAAACTATCAAATAATTTTTGTGGCATTCTGAGAAGCAAATTTCTCAAAATATTTTTTGGTGTGAAATCAATTTTTTCAAAGATATGGATTCAATAGAGAATGAGTCCAAATCTGAAAAACTTTTTAGAGGCAGATTCCTAAAAGCTCATAGAAAAAATTCTAAACTATATACTTTACCATCTCAGTAGTGCTCCACATCAAGTTACAAACCTTATTTGTTCTGTGGGACTAATATCTGGTGTAGAATCAAGAATTATAGTGTAATATTTGGCTTTTAACACAATGCGTGATATCTCTTCACGAGTAGATAAGGTTAAAATATTAATTATTTCATTTTGAAAATACTGCCCTAAGTATACGTATACCTAAGGAATACGTGTTTTGTTATTATTGCATTTACTGACATTATTAAGGTGTTCTGAAATAACCAAATCAAATTTGGCCATTATTCAAAGGCCTTTAAAAATTACCATTATCTCAATTTCGTACTAGTTCCTCTGAATGACAAATTTTGACTGGCTAAAAATTGTACTTCAGCAATCATTCTTTCAATGATGACGCGCACCATCTCTTTTTCTCTAGATTGTATACATTTTGTTGTTCCGCGTCAATAGTACAGTGTTTTTAGCCTAGTCTTTAATTCGCACCACGATGTTATACAGTTTTAGAGTATTTTCATCATAATTATATTAATAATAATGAAGGGGAAAAAACAACATTTCTCAGTCCAATAAAATTCTGTCTTTTAGCTTCCTCAAAAAATGTCACTTCGGGATGTTTTCGATAACATTTAAATATTAACACGTGTGTGTGTAATCTTATTTGAAAATATATTTATAATAATTTTACTAAATTTATCTCTCTTAAGCTTAAAAAAAGAAAGAAAATATGAAACAACTCACATATTACTGACCTAACTCACAAACTTTAAATATCCAAAAATAATTTTTCAGAAATGCCTTTTCAATACTTCGATCAGCAATAACACAATTAATAATAAGAATATATTTATAACTGCAAAATAATATTGCTAAATTTATCTTGATGTATAAAAAGAGAGAAAGAAAAATAACCTATCTATAAACACGTGCTATATTGACATAACAATGATTCAGAAAAATTATTCATAATCGATGATTCAGAAAAAAAAAAAAAAAAAATTTACAATAAACAAAACAAATTGCATTTTTTTTTAATACTGGGAGTAGTAATGCATGTCTCGTTCTAGTAATGGAAGCTGTCATATGAAAAACAATTTAGCGTCAATTAAAATTATTTCAATTGAATCCAAAAATGAAATTGTACAAACCATGTACTCTTACCTACAGCTGTGGATACGTATAAACAAAATAATTTCATTGACATTAAAATAAGCTAGTTTTCTTTTAACTCCGTAATCTTTTCAGGTAAAACTGTTATTCACTTACGTGAATTTATTTATTGCATAAATGTATACACGTATATTAACAAAAGAGATTTTTTTTTAAAACTAAATATATTACTTTATAGTTCGCTTTTTCACGAAGGCAAATACAATAAAATATTCCGTAATACTTTATATTAATAGGGTAAAAATATATTAGTACCTTCCAATAAGGAACCTTGCGTTTGACACAATATGTCCTAGAGCCAGAAATTTAAACCCACCATTGGGCATTTTGTCCTTTAATGCTAAACAAATTAGTTTAATTAGAAATTAAAGTCGTATTAATCTTTAAATAAATGACATGCAAATAAATATCCCAGTCACAGGTTTTCTTGTACTTACAGAATTTTATTTAAAATATTTCGTTGTATGAATCTTTTTGAAACCTAGTACAATGTGTCAGCCTAAGCCAGCATTTTTATTTTTTATGTAAACCCATAGAAAACGCGCCCCCAAGAGGTGCAACACTTTATTACATATTCTTTTTTGTCTCTAAATCGAAGCGTAGAACAAACAATGTTGTAATTTTTTATTTCTCTGTTTCTTTCCTCTGTTAAATTACATTGATTTATTAGGACAACACTATATATTTATTTTTTTAAAAAAAACACAAACTTGTCTTCGAAATCTTAAAAATTTTACAAAGAAAGAATAAAAAACTTTTTTTAGTATCACTTTAATAGAATGTTCAATAAGAGGTAAATACATAAGGTCCATATTGAAAGAGACCGGTAGCAACATTAATTGTGCCTTATTCGAAGGTGTACCTTACAGGAGGAACTTCTGTATTTGTATATTATTTTAAGTCTTAAAATAATAATAAACAATTCGAAATTAAAAACACAATTACTTGTTGCTACTTCAAACGAGCTAATTTTAAAAGATTGAGTTGTGCCAATTTCAACAGGCCAATTTCTTTGAAAGGGAGTTTGTTGATGATAGAGATCAGAAGAGAATTTGTTTCAACCTTCAGGTAACCACTGAAGAGTGAAATAAAACATCTCCTGAGGTTCGCTATCATCCAAAAAATTTAATTACCTCCGTTCCCCCTTCGGTTAGCTGACACCGGACATGCTATGGGTGTCCGGAATGTCCGTTGTGACCCCAGTTCGAGATGGGGAGAAAGTTACAGAAGATGGTATAAATATATCAAATTTCATGATTTAACACATACTACAGCCTCGAACCTTCAAGGTTCAACAAAGAAGAAAATTGACATTTAAAGTACATAGTAGAAAATCAGAAACATTATTAAAAAATATATATACTAGAATCTCAATAATAAACACAAATATATAACTAGAAATCGCAAAAAAGATAAATCAGTTACATATTTAACTATGAATTCTGTCAGTAAGCCAGTCAGATATTTAACTGTGCATTTAAATATGAGTTTTTTTCCCAAGAGATATTTATAAATTTGAAAGGTAAACAATAAGTCTTTTCAGCAGACATAATTTTTAATTGTATATAAAAGCAGAATCTAAAAGAATAGCATTTTGCCGAACGCTGCTCTAAGCGAAATATCCTGTTTTGTGCACATTTGTCACCCTTAACGTAGTAATTAGGTTTTTCCATTCTCGGAAATACATCAAAATTTCAAAAAATTTAAAGACAAGTTGTTTTTAAATAATATTAATAATTATTATATAAAATAAGAAGAATGCCGTTTTTTTCCTTCCATTTCCGATTTAGCATCGACTCAAACATTTTTAGATTTTTAAACGTTTGTATTTGTATTAAAAATGTAGGCCATGTAATTATTAATAAAACTGAAAACGGTTTAAAATAATAAAAAGTGCATTAAATATATTTTCATCCATACTCCCTGCAAAATTAGTATAATTTTGTGAGGCAAACATAAATTTTAAAATCTACCTTTGATCTCCTATGAAATCTCCGAAATATTTTGATAAATAATTTTCAAATGTAGACATTAACGAAACCTATAGAAAGAAGTATTTCGAAGGAATAAATAATTATTCTAAAAAACGAAATTATTAGAAATTCGAATACAAAAGATTTTACTTAGTTTATGATAAATAAATATGCCACACTATCTTTATTTTGCAGATGCTGTTACTATCTTGATTTTTTATTTTCAACTTTATCATATACACAGAGGAAAATTCTTTACCCAAATTAAAAGTTTAAATTTTTTTTAATGAAAATGATCTTATTTAGGACTAAAGGCAAAAAATGTTAACGACATAGGAGAAAAAACACTACAATTAAAAATTTCGAAAAAAAAATCACATTTAATATTAATGGTTCTTTACTGACTCACATGTGTTTAAATTTTAATCAGTCGAAGCTGAATCAATTATTTCTCTAAAGTAGGTACTAAGACAGTGCTTCACCAAATTTCAATGCTTGCGATCCAATTTTCAATCATAATTTTCATCGCGCCCCTTCACACAATAAGAATAATTGAGTGCAATAATAATTCCCTTTGACGTTAAAGCTACAATACACGATTTTAATCATAAACTATACAGATTATCAAGATAAATAATAAATTCTGTATATGACAAGCCTATGTGAATCACTAGTAATTTTTAAACTTGTTCTTAATTTAGAATTGTGAATGGTATCCGACTACCCTAAAATTGTGAATTCTGCTAAAAATTGACAAATTTTTTTATGATTTTATTTTCTAGGCCATCTTAATAGCTTTTTAAAGATACCAAGTTTATTGTTTTCTGTTCACTAGAATAAAAACTATAAGTGTTTCAGTAAGAGAAGATGCCATTACTTTAAGCAAGATATATATATATATATATATATATATGTCATACTTTAAATAGCGTTTTACTCGAAATATGTTTCTTTTCTTTTGAAAATGCTCAAAGGGGCCAGCGATTGCTCAAAAAGTTTTGAAAATAATTAACTGAAATTTTTTGTGTAGGTTCTGTATAATAGTAGAAGTGTTTTAACCTTCAGATTTATTAATCACCGTTTTATTTCAAAATTTACAGCCCCTTATGTGAATGTAATCACTGTTTTTTAAGCAATTTTATATAACAAATAAGATAAAGTGCTCTAGTTTTTGTAAAAATTAAAATATATCTCTTATCTTGAAGGTTACTTCAAAAATGAATAATCACATCAGAATTGAAAATTGAAAATTTGTTTATAAACTTTTGGTACAGAATGGGCCGCGTTTATGTTATTTTTTTGTCAACTTTTACCCATTTTTTCCCATTTTAGTAATAATAATTTCTGTTTCTCTACTTAATTTTAGCATATTTTTCATAAAATGTAATAATCAAATCTAAAAACAACCAAAAAATCTCCATATCTCCCTTTTTTTTAAAAAAAAAGTTGTCACAAGTCTCGTCGGATACCTTAATCATCAAATACATTGTGGAGTACTGATACATTTATAAGTATATTATATCAGTGTAAATGTGTATTTTATTTTTTATTATGTCAAAATGTATTTTGTTTCGCTTCCTTTCAGTAAATTTGTAATTTTTTAAATACTTTGCTCTTGACTTTTCAATATGCTCGCGCCCCCCTCGCAGGGTTATCACGTCCCACAACTTCAGAAGCACTATACTAAGAGATAAATATTAATATACATAAATACTTGAAAATTTATATGCTGCTGAAGTAACGATTACGTACGTTAAAAGTATTAATTATATGGAATAGCTATATAAATGTTACAAAAATATAAATAAATATTAATGTAAGAATCTCACTTGATAGAAAGTTAAGTTAAGGCGATATGGTATCCTAAAAATCATTAAACTGTCGAAAAAAATTTTATTGGCTTATTTGATACCCCGAACCTTTATAAATATGCCTGCAAAAATTTCAAAGCTTTACCCGCATTTTTCATTAAGTAATGGAGCCATGTTTGATGCTAAACAGCAACTACCACGCCTACATTTCAGATTATCTGCTAGAAAAGAGCCTGATAAAAAATGAATTAATTATTTTTCTAATGCGCATCAATGTGATTGACATTATTCATGCAGTAATAAATCATTTTAAGAAAGAATTGTGCAATTCATGCAAAAATTCTAGTTAGTGAATTATTTACTGGGAAGATCAAATGGATTTGGTCAAGATTTAAAAGGTGTGCGTGCTTTTTATGATATTATTATGAATGAAATTAAAACTTCAAAACGGATTCTCCCAAAGCACAAATACTAAATCTCATTTTGATAACTCGGATAATTAAAAATCTAATTCGCAAGAATAGAAAAACTCTCCCATTTTTATATATTTGTTTTTAGTGATATATATATATATCCCATGTATGCGAGATTCAACACTTTTATTATTAAAATATTTTAAGATATTTATTTAAACAAATGCACATATAATGTTCTTAGATTTTGATGTATTTTACCTATAAATTGTTATTTGATTTTGCTTTTATTCGTGTACATGCGAAGGCTTTTAAAATCATGGAAATAAAAAATAAAGGCATAAACATCTTTTGTACATGTTGTGCATTAGCTCTGAGCATGGAATTAGCTCTGAAGTGTGTGTATTTATTTTTTATTATATTATTAAGATAAAGTTTTATGAAATATTGATCTTTCATTCGTTTTTTTCTATATATTCATTATGGCAGTGTACTGTTTAATTGTTCTGCATTTGTGCAATTTTTTATGGTAAGTTGTTTTAAATAAGCTAATTAACAGTTCACAAAAGCTTCAGACTATTCGATGAATATTATATTCTGCTATATTCATGGACTGAAAACTTCAAACTCATATTTCTCCATGTTGAATTTTTGTACATATACTGTTATTCAAAACCCTAAGGCTTTTTGGATAATTGAAGTATGGGCTTGAAATTTTTTATACATGTTTAAAATGTATGTTTTGTAAAACTGTGCATGGAATTAGCTCTAACATGTTTAGAACTTTTTCTAAAAAATTTCAAAATCAAAATTAATGTTTTTTTTTTGAGAATTTTTGGCAGTTTAACTACAAAAAAATTAATAAAAAATTAAAGAACAGCAGCAGAAAAAAACCCATGCACAGTTTTATGTAGTATAGTATAAGGTACTTGGGGAAAAAATTTGAATAAAAAGAGGCATATTTAAAAAAGCCTTAGGGATTTAAAAAATGCTTAAAAAAGCTAAAAAAATTTAAATTTTACAAACATTTTGCAACAAATTAAAATTTTTTTTGTATGGAATTATTATTAAATATTAACCTTTATAAAATACAATTAAAACCAAATATCAAATATTAAAAATAAAAAAAATTGTGAAGATGGTACCATATCGCCTTAAGAAAAATAATGAATAAAAAAAGTTGCGAGATTGTTTAAAAATAATCTCCCTAAAATAGTTTGGTAGTTCATTCCCTTCTCGAAATTACTAATTAGATTAATTAGCTCATAATAAAGTCAAATATCCGAAAAAAATTTGTTTTAGTTAAAAATATAGTTTTAAGTATTAGTACTTACGTGTGTTATCCACATTAATCAAGATTTCGGAACTCTGATCAGTTTGGTAGGCTGCGAAATTCGATTCCTGTAAAAACTAAATACTTTTAGTTGACGAAGCGATGACAGAAACTGATTTGGCCAAAAAGTTTCAAGGATTTACTCTTTCCCACGACAAGCCGAAAAAAATTCTTGCATGTGTCTTTTCTCTTATTACATACACTCTTACCCCACTGCTGGGGTAACGAAAATTCCACCGTTCAGGAAGTTCAAGGTGAACGATCGCAAAATCCCACAGTAGGGTCAGCTAAAATTTATGGTCGAGGTTGAAATCTACAGTCGGTGGCGTAACGTACACCCCCGCAACACGGGGGGGGGGCTGTGCTCTAGGGGGCCCAAAGCCTGACAGCTGCCAAGTACCTACCCTTTGTAAAATCCAACTCGGGAGCCAAAAACTTGACTTTGCAGGGGGCTCAAATGTTCTAAGTTACGCCATTATCCACAGTCCAGTAAAAAATAACTACTCCCTGGATTATTTAAGCCCCGTGCCACTCCCGGGAATACAAAAATTACGGAAATCTGACGATTTCCCGGGATCCTCTTCATGTCAGTGCAGTGAAAATCTTGTCATGATAAGAATATCTACCTGCATCCCGAGATCGAATACCCATAAACTTGCAAAGTAAAAATTGCTACGTAATACAGTTTTTATTTTTTAAGAGATACAATCCTTACAAATTTTACTAGCAATGGTCGACTTTTCAATTCAGTCTAAAACAAAATAATAATTTTCCACGTTTCCAAAGTGTAAATAATAATGGCTTAGAAAATGATTTCATCCAAATTCTTTCGTAACAAGAAAATATGTGTATATTTTTCAAATTCGGTCTAAATGCCGCCCCGGACATGGGTCCGGTTTGTCCAGCCATAGAGCCGCCCCTGTGGGTATAGTATATAAGAGTTGTAAAACCATAAGCAAAAATCACTTCGGTCCTCTACTTTGTTTTTCTAAATTGTAAGGGATATTATTAAATTGAAAACTTTTAATTTCCTCAAATGCATATTGAAATTTAAACATTATTAGATTAACCGTATTAGATATTTTCGTACAAAAACTTTTCCCAAAAATCCTTTTTGAGACACCTTTGTTAAGCATCGATCCACATTGCGCTATTAACCAAAAAAAAACTTTTTTAATACGGTATTGTCAGATGCACCACGAATTTTGCTATCAGATGAAAGATGCTTGTAAAGAATAGACATTTATTGACAATCGACCAACATATTGTGCACTAACATTCTACTTTTTCTTAAACTATGCTGTGCTATCGGGAAATCGGGACTTGATTTTTTAAAAACTATTCACAAAATTGAGAATATTTATAGTTGAAAAATTCGTAAAAAATTTTACTTGATTGATAGAATCAAATATGCATTGCGGCCGCCCCTTGTTTTGGCCGCCCGCGTGCGGTGCACGAGCTGCACCCCTGCTAGGATCGGCCCTGCACAAGGTCACTGTAAGAATGAGTGAGTGTTTTCCACCAATGAAATGCTCCTTTATTTCAACCAATCAGAGAGCAGTAGCGATAAAGTGTTGAAAGAAAAAGGTGAAACGTGGTTTACCGCCTAATCTCGCTACTCCCAGTTCTCAACAAGCTGGCTGAAAGAATTATTTTAGCCAGACTTAATGACTATCTGGAAACACAAAATATCCTGATCCCGGAGCAGTACGGGTTCCGTCCTCGTCACTCCACAACTTACCAGCTTACTCAGAGTAGTCGAGTACATCAAAGAGGCAAATGACAGGAATCAGAACACGGCCGCCGTTTTTTCTTGACATCCAAAAAAGCTTCTCGACCGAGTCTGGCACACCGGTCTAATTTTCAAACTAATAACTTACAAAATCCCACCCTTTAATTC
>BMAO01012362.1:0-24804 GCA_019973975.1 Trichonephila clavata
CATTTCTTGAGACTGGATAATTACAATTACTGATTTCTCGAGATTTTAGTAATGCTTACTAGGAGCAAAAATGTTCTACTCATATAATATGAGATTAGAAAAAATCTTGTAAAATAAAAACAATAAAAAATTATAATTTAATTTTTTAATAGATGTATCAATAAATAGCTATTTTAATTATATTATAAAAATTCTGATATTTATTTTACAATAATTAACATTTTTATCAAAGAAACTTTTGCAATTACAAACAGCTCTATATAGTCATTCTCCTTAGCTAAGCTTCAAATGTTTGTACTCAAAAACTGTAGATGTAGTACAGTTCTGCTAATTTAATTATGGAGTATAAAAATTTGTAAAATTTTTCTCCTATATCAAAAATACTATTTAAAAAAAAAAACTAGAAATACATTGGTTTTAAAAACATTGGTTATAATGAAATGAAACTTCTAACAGGTTGAAAACCACACCTTGATTACAAAAACAGCTAAACATCTGACTAGAAATAGCAACTTCAGATATTTACAACTGAAGTTTAACCTACTACCAACTTTGCTACTTAAGTAAAAGCTTAATTTATTTTGAATTGATTCAAAAGTTTTTAGTAAAGCTCATTATTAAAATTAACAAAATAATAATACTTTCATAACATTAAAAAAATATTTTTAAACATAATTTTATTTTATCTTTATTTCTAACTATATGCTACAAATCTCAACAACAAAAAAATTAATAATAATTTTGTAATTTTTTTTTTTTACTTATTGAATCTATATATACAATGTGTGTGAACTAACAGATATTCTTGTTATTTAATATGCCATGTCTACCATTTTAATCTTCATAACTACCATTAGGCACAATAATCTTTGGTACACATATAAAACAATCAATAAAAAAATTATAAACATTCACAATCAGTTAACTATTTCCACGTATTTATCTTGATAAGTAAAAATAATTTGTACATTTTCTTAATCCAAATATAGGGGAGCTTGAACATAACATAAAACACATTTTCAAAGAAAAAAATTTCTCAGTTTTCCTGAAAATTTGCAGTGTTGTAATACATACATGTTTATAATATGGTATTATTAAAATTTAAAAATATTCCATGAATAAATAATTTCCCCCTTAAAAATACAAAGGGATAGCTCTTTTAGCATTACACTATAGGAAAATAGATGCAAAACACATTTCAGGCCAGAAAAAAGGGATAAACTCTGATAAAAATGATTAACAGGAAAAAAACAGGCTGTTCTCTAGAAGATAGCAAAACTAGAGTACAATATTAATGTTGGAACATTTTTGTACCTGAAAAAAAAATTAACTTATTCTATCAAAAACTCATGTTTATATTTTGAATAAGCAGAACAGATAAGATACTGCAACAACAGATAGAAAAGTAAATAAACTAACACATATGAAATGTTCAAACAAAAAGCTCACTACTTCTAATTAAAAGTTTAACATTAAAATAAAACCTCAAATACTTTAACACATCAAAAACAGCTTATTATTAAAAAATAATTTAATAAAATGATTGAATAATCTTTCATGGGTGTTTTAGAAAAAAAAAAGTAACAATTTCATTATAATAAAACCAACTGAAAAATAAATGCTACCACAGCTTCATACTTCATTGCACTGGTAAACAATATTACATTAGACAAACAACATTTTTTTATGAAAATAACAATAAATATTCATAATAAAATTTCATAAAATCAATCTTTTACCTAATTTTTAAATACTAAATAATCTACTCACTCATTATATATTAAAAGAATATTACAAATATCAGTGACTTAAAGCAAAGAAAGGTGCAATCTATGTTTATGAATCACATTAATATTATGACCATGTCTGTCGAGTAAATAATTAAACCTCATTTTATGTCACAAAATACTAATGCATTCCACAATTTTTTATAAACTAAATGCAAGCAAGTAAAATTTTAAACTTACAAACGTTAGATAATAAACAGCATATATTTTATCTACTATGCATAGAATAGATATTAAATGATAATTAAAAAATTCAATACTTAGACAATAAGTATTACGTTTTCAAATATGCAAGTTTTATATACATATATTACTGCTCTCTTACATATAAATTAAAATATTATAATTTAGTATTAAATATTAAGTAAGTATGTTTTTTCCAGGGGGTGGGGATGTAAACGAAAATACTTCATTATGCAAAATATTGTTGCTTATCTTATGGACAAACGAATTCATAAGCTTCCATTCTCTCATTTAAGTAATTTGAACTTCTTTGCATGTGTTGTTTTAAAATTTAAATTCATGATCGAAAGGAAAATAAATAATCTAAAAAACTATGTATATTAATTTAAACAATAAATTATAGAATATTTAAGATGGAAGAAAAATATCCGAATTATTCCATATATATTTAAATTGCAGTTTTTTAATTCTTTGAAATTAAAATTTTGATGAGTCTAGGAAAAAAGTACTGATCTTATAAAAAAGGACACAGAATAAACATACAAAAACAATACTAAATAAAATTTCCAATAGATCATTTAACATAAAACAAGGTACATAGAATATTCTTATATGTTGTAAAATAATACATAAATGTTCTTCAATTTTTTTTTAAAATCAGAATTTGAATAATAAATACAATGCATCACTTTAAAAAATAAATGTGCATTTAAAAATATGGTATTAAAATATTTTAGTCATGTATTTTCCAAAAATATTACAAGTGGACTCATAAAAACCTTTAACTTTAAAAAACTCTTTCAAACTAAACAAAATATAATTCTATCTCAATTAAAAAATCTTTGGTTTTCATAGTGAATTTTTGTCTTTAACATATAATTAAAATCTGTTCATTGATGAATGTTTAAAAAAGGATATTTGTATTTAAATAGTACATGTATATCCTAGTACAATAACATACAGTAGAATCACTTTTTATTTAACTTTTTTTCTTTTAACTGTGGAAACAATTTTAATACATATTTAACCCGAAATTTTCACCAATACAAAAAGATTCTATAACATCATAAACCATGAAAATCGTCACGAAAAACCATTGAATGATAATTTAATAATAACACAATAACAATAATAATACTACAATACTAATAAAATACAATCCACAAGAAAAAACAACAACAAAAAGACTGACTGACACTTTTTTGAAAAATGTATAATATATTCAACATTGTGAATAATGCAAGCAATATATTAGATAGAAGAAACAAAGTGTGCAAATATATCAGAAAACAAAGAGAAAAACTTGCAAGAAACTGTCACTCCACAAATATTTACAATATAATTGGAAATATCTCTCACAAATCTTCATTATTCAACATAATATATTTAATAATGAATTATGATTTGAATTCAAAAAAATAAAATGACGAACATCTGATTTGATTAAATACCTGATCTGAAAACATGGATTTAAACAGCAACTAGGCTTTTATTTATATATATATTAGAACACAGTTTTACCAAGACTGCATTTAACATTACTCCTTAAATTAAAATTTTAATATATCTTTTTTCTTCTTTTTTAAAAATCAAAATTTTTTCATTACGATATTCAAAGCAATTCCTTAAAATTGCTAAAATTTGTTACCCTGGCATAGGAAGAATACACAAATAATATATACAGTAACAAACTAAATTTTTCTCAATATACATATGTTGAGAAGCATTTTACTTTAAAGCTATTACATTATCCCTTGAAAATGTATCTAAGGCTTTAAAAAAAATCTAATTTTATAAAGGTATTGTATAAAATAAAGCTTTTTTTTAACTATCAATAAAAATAACAAAACCCCATTTAAAACAGTTTAATTACTTTAATAGAAAATAAGTGTCAATTTTAATAAAAGTTTGCAGACTAAGACAAAATGTCAGGAAATGACAAGTGACAGTTTAACAAAAGGAAAAATGCAAATAATTCTGCATGATACTATTCAATACATACATAGAGAGAGAAAGAAACAACAAAGAACAAACTTTCCTCATTTAATATGGCATGGTTGTGAACAAAGCGTGCCAGCTTAGTTTTCGATTTCGTTATCTGAATCAAAGTATCAAATTACATAATTATTGGTTGCAGATACTGAATCTTTAGTGTCAGGCAAATACAGACAAGAACACAGTGCACAATAATAAACAAACTAATTCCTCATCAAACAAATTCCTTAGTTAGTGTTTTTAAAACTGATTTATGAGTAAAAATCAAGAATACAAAATTTTAAAAAGTAATAAAAGTAAAAATACTTCTACCATAAAATATTAAAAATGAGGTGCATTTTTAATTCTAAGTTTTTCTTCACCTATATCTATTATTCATATATTAAAACCTGCTTTTAACTGTCTCACTCTAGAGTGTATTAATTTCTCTAATTAAAGAAGGTCTTGCTATATGAATCATGTATCAAAAATCTGGTGGATCAAAGTTTTTCCCAATATTTTCCACAAAATATAAAAATCATAAGTTAAAAAATTATACATTTTAAAAGCTGCAAGAGTCATTTTGTAAGTCCAACAGTCAAATAATCGCTAAATATGGTGGAAGAATGAAAGGACGGTGGAAAGAATGTCAAAGGACACAAAAATATAATAAATAATACATCTTTTAAAAATATGAGAATAATATCAATATGGATACAAAATATATCATTTGTTTTACAAAATACTGAGTGAAGTACAATATATAACAAAACTATCTATCTCTGATCATTCTAACACAATTACTTTAATAAAAAATATAATATATAAATGAATAAATAACATAATTTATATACCTTTATGCAAAAAGCAGCAGAAATGGAGAAATTAAATTATTTAAGTAATTTCTTGCAAAACTGAAACAGTTCAGAAAAAATATACTAACATAAAATTCAGTTTCAGGAATTTTATTTTGAGTGTAATTTATCATTTTTTTAACAATAGAGTCAATTTTAAAATAGCATACTTTTTTCCCTCTCTATTTTAAGAGAGAAAAATAAGAAAAATTGCATTAATCAAACTTGACAGTTTTCATGAATTATGTTGAATTTCTCCACTTAAATGTCTCATTGCAATTATTGTTCATTTATAGAAAATCTATTTAATATATTTCTGCCTTAGTAATTTTAGAAAATTCAAACAATTAGTCTAATATAATTCAATTTCTGTTCAATAGTATTTAAAACTATCCCAGAATATAAAAATGCTTTGAAATTTGAAAAAGATCATATTCATCACTCTCGTAAGGATATCTGCAGTAAAACAAGAATTGACAGCAGTTAAAAGAATCATATGTAACAAAACCAAATCATAAGCCTTTATAACACAAAGAACAATATTTATATTTACATCTTACTCGCCTTATATTACATTATGAGCACAAATATCTTTTAGAAAAACTATTCTCTTTTGAAGAATTGAATAAACAATGTTTAGGATAGTTTACCAACTTTCATGCTCAATTCTAGCTTTTAAACTAAGATGGTTTCTGATTTTTAAAAAAGAAAACATAAATAAATGCTTAATTTCAAATAAAAATTCATTATTATGTTTAAAAAATACTAAAAAATATAATCTGAAACAAAGTCATGATTTTAAAAACACACATGTAAACCTATCCTTTTGCATCCACATTTTTTTATAAATATGTCTTTAAAAAATGCTCAATAAAAAAAATTCAGCATGAACATTTGTTTTAGAAATCTTATGAAAGGCTTCTCTCTCTTTTAAAAAAGATTATATTTATTCAGTTATATTTTAAATGGTGTTATAGTTCTAAAGCATTACAGTCTAGTAATAAAACATATGATCATAACACATTACCCTATTTTTGTTTCTATGATTATAATCAAAAGCATTTACAAATATTACTTACTGGAAAAATATTAATTTAAAAAATAGCTCTCATGATAAAGATATTTTTTACATTATATATATAAAGTCTTTCAAAAAAGGACTGTTTTTATGCTATTAAAAATTTAAATGTTTAAAATCAGTTTGAATACAAATAATTTTTAGAAATTAAGTTATTCAACTAATATATTACAAAATAATAAACATATTGCCATATTGTACAATCACAGCTGGAGTTGTAAAAGAATCCAAAAAATTAGAGATCATGTAAAAATCTAAATTTTTAATCTAAAAATAACTCTTTCAGTATCTAATTGCTCTTGTTCAAACAGTTAACACAGAATGATCAGATAATTTATCAGAATTTTCACCATGAAGACGATTAGCCAATGACTCCAACTCTCTTAAGCCGTGTTTTGATAATTCATATTTATGGGCAACTAATTTTCTGTAAAAATGTATAGCAAAAAGCTAATAGTAAGACTACGACAGGTATTAATACTATAGTAGTACACCAAGCAGCTGTAAAACTGTATTCATAAAATTTCACCCAACATAAAAGAGCTATTTCAAGAAGAAACAATAATATTCCAAATACAGTAGAGAATGCCCAAGCAGTTTCGATGTAATAATGCAATTTATCATGGGGTGATTCGGTTATTGAACAAGGAGTGCTGGTAACGACTTCAATGTGAGGCAGGATGCAAGTTGATATCAGAAGAGCCAACATGTGCACTGCAACCAAAAGAGTAGTACACACACAGAAGGCAATTAATAATTCTTCAGGTACATCATTGCTCAGTTGGATTTCAACCATTGCAACCTATAATAATAGTTACATTATATAATAAACATTAGTATATTATAACTAATATATATATTTAAAGTAAAATATAAGAAATTTACTAAAAAAATTATAAATATATAATACCTTATTTAAATTTTATAAAATTAAGTATAATGCAATCCCACTATTTAAAATAGTCAGGATTAAAAAAAACATGTAAAAATATAGAAAACATTTCAAATTTCATAATAGTATTCCTTCTAAATGTTTATAGATGTAAATACTCCTCATTATAAGTATATACTTCAAGTTCTGGCATATTTTGAAATATGTGTATATTATATATATGCTGCATGCTTGATTACAACATATATACATTTAACCAACATTTACTTGATCATGGAACCCATCATTCAAGTGATGGTATAATAATATAATTCCAAGTAATTGATGTACAGAATAAATTATCATTTTAAAAAGAGCAATTTTGTGCTTAGTAAAATTAATGAAATACATAACTAATTATATACTTAAGAATGCTTAAAAAATTTTAAATTTTGAAGTAACATAAGACATTTTAGAATAAATTAATATTAATACACTTTGCTATCCCTTTAAAAATGGAATGCAAAATATAAATTCAATGATAATCACTTACAATTAAATATTTTATTTGAAGATATTAGGGGAGCCTGTGTACCTAGGGCCACTTTTTTTCAACTGACAAAAACAGAGCCACTGACCTGTTTAAAAAATGTGAAATTGATATGCACTCATCCTTATACTAACTATCATCTAATTAGAGTTAATATAAGTACTTTAAATAATAAATTCTGTGAAATAAAAGCTTTTTAAAAAATTTCACAAATGGACCTAGGTACAAGGATATCATTGTACCTAGGGCCAGCAGCTGTTGTACCTAGGGCCTTTTCTTGAAAGTTAGGTTTCATTCTGTAATCAATTAGAAAGTAATAGAAAATCTCTCTCTTAATGCCTGCTCCATCCATATTATAAATGCATTCAGGCAAAAACTGGTATTTTGACAATACCTAATGATACTTTGCAAAAAATATCAACATTTGTTTTATTAAAGCTCTTGCCCGACTTGTAGCTTTCTTACTGAAACAACCTTATTTCTTTTTAAAAAATCAAAATACCATTGATCACCAGCTTCACTATGTGCATCCCAAGACTTGGGACATTTTTTTCCTTTAGCTTTTGCATATTCAAAAGGAAGCTTTTTAACTTTTCTTTTTTTTGACAACCCAAAATGCATATTACATGCAAAGATAAGGTACTGAACAAGAACACTCTCTTCATCTTTAGAGAACACCATCCAAACAACACATCGGTTATAATATGCACAATTTAATTCCATTTTTTCAGAATTATTAGTCTTCCTGCAAAAAGCATGTCTTTGCAGTGTAGTTCTGCTTACTCCAAACCATTGTACTGCAGTCTGAACTTGAATTCCATCCTTCAAAACTGCTTCTGCAGTTATATTATCTGCATTAGAATTTGACCTTTTTATTCTGTCAGAATTTCTAAGCATCTAAAAGTTAGGAATTTATAATTGCTCATAAAGAGGAAAACTGATAAATTAAAAATTTGCAGTATGACAGTGGAATAATACAGGTTATAAAATTAAGTAAAATATCATAAAAACCTTATTTAAAATTATACTTTTTTTATAACAATAAAAAATTGGTTTTTTTTATTAAAGGAATTCTTATGTCGTATAAACAAAATAATCCTGAATAATAACAAAAATGGTAGCAAAGATATTTCTTATAAAATCAAGAATATTGAAAGTTTTAAAATAAAATATAAACTCTCCTCTCATTTAAATAACATTTAGTAATAATAAAAGCAAGCTAAATCAAAATGGTTCAGATAATTATGGCCATTTCCCTCCTTTTATTATAAAACCTTTCTCAATAAAATAATAGCATCAAGAATATTAATTGCAATTGTACCTAGGGCCATGGCCCTAGGTACAAGACAACTATGTGGCCCTAGGTACAAGACTTTGAAATTTCATACAAAATGTCTTCTGCAGAAAAACCCACATGGAGAGGAGACTTATTTGAAATATCATTTAGTACTTAATGTTATAAATAAAATTATGTACTAAATTCAAAGAAAAATATTTGACTTACATTGGTACAACAATAAAACGAGATGAGTACCAAAATTTTACTTCAGACCATGTAAAAATGTTTTTCATGTATAACTTGCCACAGCTTTCTTTTACAAAATTTCAAAATGTATGCCAAAGTAGGAATTGGTATTGCTACTCACCCAACTGAGTAATGAAACTTAGAATTAAATATTATTAAAGTAAAGGGGGGTGGCCCTAGGTACACAAAGAGAGAGAGAGAGAAGAGAGAGAGATAGAGAGAGAGTCTACCCTACATCAAACTAGTATACACCATTGGGGAATTTAGCATTTTTAAGATTAGAAATAAGTTTGAAATTTACTCAGACTAACAATTACCATTCGATTAACATACAATTTTCAATGATAGACCTACTAGAGTTGAAGGTTTTATGTTTGACATTTTTGCCCAGTGCTAAGGGGCACTTGCTACATTTGGCTTAGTTCCTCAGTACAATAGTTAATCAACAAAATAGAATGAATAGGAAAACAGAAAAAACAGATTTTAAAAAAAAGTATGCAGATAATAGATGTTTCCTTTTTGCCAGCACAAATCTCGCCAAGCAGACTTTATTGTCAAAAACACACAATACCTGGCCAACTGCTAAATTTTCATTGGTTTTTCATCCATTTTTTACTCATTAGGGAAAAAACGCTACTGATAAAAAGCAACTTCTTTTTAAAATGTGGTGGTAGAAAGGTTACCAATAGCAATAATCTGTTTGGCATCAGTTCTATCATATTTGGCAACTTTATCGCCTGTGCCAGCGAAATGGAAAAATACCGATAAATTACTTTTACAGGATTCTCGGTACTTGCATATTATTGCAACTGTATATGCGACAGTGTATGAAACAAAGCACATGGTTGTCAAATCAGCACATACAACAATGCAAAATCTGGGTTGCCAACTTAGCGAGTTATCTTAAAATTTGGCATTGTTGCGATAGTAAGTAAGTACCAGATTCTGTTATAAAATTAAAGAGAATGTTTCCTTATGTAAATACACTATCTACCAATAAGCATTTGGACACCCATGAGAATGAGGACATCTGTTGTTCTGAACTACATCACGCCTTCTGCACTTAAACATCGTGTTGAAAACAGCGCTGACATTAGTTGGATGCAAGATGCCATGAGAAGGACACAGTTGTCGGATATCATAAAAATGGCTGATCATTAAGAGACACATCTAGTGAATTAAACATTAAAATATCAACAGTGGCTTTTGTGATTAAAAAGTGGAAGCTGAGTAGTGATTGTCCAAATGTGCTTTGATCCATTAGACCTCCAAGATAAAGAACAACGAGTGCTGTCCAAAAAAATTTGGAAAAGCCACACCAAACCAATAGCCCACACACTACAGGAGCTCTGACAAGCAACCCGGACAATTGTTTCAATAAATACTATCTGCAAGGAAATACATTTGCTTTGTTTCATGGTCGTGCTGCCACCCATAAGCCTTAGATTACAAACTCCAACTGTGCTGCTCAATTGAGATGGTACAAGGCACTTCAAAATATGACAGATGAGTAGAAACAGGTTCTCTGAAGTGATGAATCCAGATTCAATCTCTACCAGTAGGATGGCAGAGTCTTGGTTTGGCATACCCCTGGAGAACGCCTTTTTCCAGAATCCATTGGGCCTACAGTAAAGTTTGGCAGAGGTGGAATTATGGTATTGAGATGTTTCTTGTGATATGGACTGAGACCCTCAATCCCAATTCATAGTAACCTTTATGCTGCCTTCTCTTCCACTATTCTAGAGAACAATGTGCTTCTTACACCATGGCAATTTTATGGGTTGGATCATTATTACTTTTAGATGACTACGCCACTTGTCATGTTGCAAGGTCCATCATGGATTGGTATAATGACAATGGAATGAATCAACTGGACTGGCCTGCACAGAGTCCTGACTTGAACCCTATAGGAAACCTCTGACACGAGTTACATCACTGAATTAAGGGGTGCAGCAAACATGGAAAATCAGTTAAAGACCTTACATCTCTTCTTCAAGCTGACTGGGAAAAAATACCACTGTCCATCATCCAAAAAACTTGTGGAAAGCATACCCCACAAAGGGTTAAGATTGTAATTGCTTGGGGTGAAGACTCTACCACAACTATTGAATATGAATAAATTTTGTTTACCTCTTGTATCACAGGTTTCCAGTTACTTATTGCTAAATAGTGTACATATGAATAATTTTCTTTGAAAGTGGTGTAACTCCGTTTTTGATAAAAAGTTAGTTATTATAACATTGAATGCAATCTGCTATGAGGTTTTGGTACTTGCATATTATCACAACAATTGCCAACTCTATTAATAACTTATCAAGTTGGCAACTCCAATTTTCAACTGAATTGGTAATCAGGTGCTTTGTTTCATATAATGTCCCAATTAGGTTGCAATAAGTAAGTACCAAGCTTTTTATTTATGAACAGTTCCTAAAAAAATTCTTGAAAGTTTTCCTCATTTTGTCAACATAAATTTATGTAATTAATGAAATTACACATATAATTACTTTGAAAATATTTCCATATAATATAAAATGGACTTACACCACTTTCAAAGAAAACGGCTCACAAATTGCTGTTTTCTACCTTCTTCACTTACTTTGCGGTAACAATATATGAAAAGTATAGCAAAAAGGACTGTATATTTCTGATTGCACTGAGTGAAAAAATATCCTTCCAACTCAAATACAAATGCATACAAATACAATACAGAAAAAAAAATTTGTCAGTTCAATCATTAAAAATAACATCTATTTTCTGAGTGCTTGAAGAGCAGTACTAAATAATACGATGAATGATAAGCCAACACTTTCTGTTTACATTTATTCCCATTTAATCTTTTAAATGCTGCACTATGATTGAAAGGTAACAAACTAAACTTTGATAAAAAAATCAAGTTAAAATTGAAACATAAGATCTATAAAAAAAATTTGAAAAAAAAATATATTTAACATTTTTAGCATATTTTAAAAATGGAACATTGGCGGGTCCCATTTAGTTTTTTCACATGTTTTTTAAGAGTACAACCAATGACATTTTAATTCAAAAATCAATTATTATATATATTTTTAAGAAGAAATCTTAACCAGAGGTGTTATTTAACATTTCCCAACGGGATTTCATCATTCACACCCCCCCCTCATTGTAGGGGGAGGGGCATGATACCCGACAAACAATTGAAATGGGCCTTGAATTCTAAAAATTAAAATGAGGTTAAAGAAATAAAGGTTTGCAGGTGAACAAGAAAAATCTATCATTTTTTCCCTGCAGAGTTTTTTAAATGTACCCTGATGGGGGGGGGGGTTCCCCGATGGGTGTCCCCTGTTGGCGCCACATCTGAACTAAACTTTTAAATATAATTCCAAAATAAAACATTAAGTTGAAAATATAACTTATAAACAAGACATTTCAGAAAATTACATACAATCACTTATTAGAAACAATAAAGGAAAACATCAATAGGACAATGAAATAAACAAATAACCTTAATATCAAAACTCTCAAAGCTAATATAATAAAACAAAGAAAAAAAACTAAAAAAATGCAGATTTACCACAATTCTTTAAAATGAGAAATAAAGACAAAATATATTATTGTTTTTTTCTTATATGTGTTCTTTTATGTCCTAAACTATTTTTATTGTCCATGTATAGCTAGGGAAACATTTCTCACGCAATCTTTTTTTTTGCACTCGAGGCATTTTTTCGTTGTGCTTTTCTCACATTACATGAGGTATTTCATCATCATCTATCCTTGCAGAAATTTTGATTTTTGCCACAAACATCTACTGGTAGAACAGATTGAAAAGTATCTTCATTGATATCTTCCTCGTCAGTCAAACACCCACTTTTTTCTAGGGGAAACTGACAAATATTAATAAGTTCTTCTCATCTGACTGTGTATAAAAATATTCTAAAGCCTCTTCTACATTCCGGAATGGCTATGAATGCGTCATCTTATCAGCGTAATGGATATTCACTAACTGACGTAACACAAAATAATATAAAACCTTATTATGTGACGTTCTTCTCCAAATAAGACATACGCTACATCTAACTATCAACAAACATACGTGGTAGTTACTTTTGCTGCAGCTGAGAAATTCACTTGAGATTGTCCAGAAACGGTTGAAAGGGGGGGGGGAGTTGAGAGAGGGAGCCGAAACGAAAGACAAGTCATAAATATTTTTCTTCCGACACATACTATAAGTTTTTAACGTTCAGAAACCTTTTCCCACTCTTATGTGAACTGTAAACATAATAACTGCATTGTGTGAAAAAGTACACCTGTACACGCAAATGTTCCATTTTTGGAACATTGAAATTTCAAAACTGATAGTAAAAAAATAACTATATTTTTTATGATATCTTGCAGTCTATAGTTAAAATGATCATTTTTAATTACTTTTACCAAATAATAAAAATATTTTTTAAATTTTGAATTTTATATGAAATTTTGAATTTTGCTCGATCAAAAGTAGAAAAAAATGCACAATTAAGAATTTTTTTCAGAGACTATTTACTTTAGCAACAGTACTTCATTTTCAAAAAATTAATCCATATTTTTTGTCTTCAAAATAATTTTTACGGAACAATATGAATAAAATTTAATTTTTCAGAAAATTTCAAAATTTATGTTCCAATATTGGAACATTGGCATGTAAAATGTTAATTAATAAAAACATTGCAGACTTTCAAAAAACAAGAAATGGTTTGTACTGGTATATATATATATGAATACCATTTTTATTTTCATACCTGGTACTTAAAATTGTAATTTTCTTCTTTTTATACCCTGTTTAATAACTGTTTTTAAAAGTTTTATATATATGTTATATGTAATCATTAAACACATGTTACACATTATTAACTTTTTCTAAAACTTTTTATTTCTGGTTTTCTTTTTTTCATATTCTTCCATTTTTAGAATAGGTTTTAAGAGATGATGTAAGCAAATATTAACAAAGCTTACTAACATATTTTTTTTAGTAAAAAAGGTGGAATTTCAAAAGGGAGAAAATTAAAGTTAAGAGAAATTTTTTTTTCAAATTAAAGATTAAAGAAATAAGTTAAATATGTCTATCTTTCACTATAAATCGATACGATTATAATGGAAAAGTACCGATGCATTTGTATCGGTATTTGAATAATTTGGAATTATTTTGATGAAAGTAACACAAAGTACATCATAGAAGACAAAATTGTAATTGTTGATCAAGTGTCAAGTAGTAACATTACCTAATTTTTAAATTTATAACATGGAAAAAATAAGTAATAAACAAACATTTAATATCAATCAAAATCTACCTTTACAGATTAAATACACACATAATAGCAATTCACCAATTAATATGGAAGAAAAACATTTCTTTAAGAACATCAGAAGTGAATTACCATTGCGAAACCAGCTAAAAGTGCTGAAGTTCTGCTGGAAGCTTTCAGTTTTGCCCGACTTAAATGCAATCTTCTCCATGATAATTTCGTTCGATTTTCTGATTCTATTATCATTTTTTTATGTACAGCATCTATGCTCAACAAAAAACTCAAGACAAATCGGTAATGCAGTATATGACAATTTTATAGCTGTTAAATCATTTTTACAGAAGATAAAAACACAACTACGCTTTTCAGCTATTTCTGCACCACGAGTTTTGTTTACGTTTTTTTTAAAATGCTTTTCGTTAAAGGCAGCAATCTAAAGTACAGGAATGTTACTCAGAGATGAAAATATGCGCTCCTCATGTGTAAAGGTAATAAGCTGGCTTCTTATTGGTTACACGAGGACGTCTATTTGGTGTCTTGTAGGGTTGTCTGGGTTTTAGCGTATAAGGCTCTGAACTATTTGGAAGAGCTTTACATTTCAAAAAGAAAAATTCCATTCCACATAAGAAATAATGCAATGAACGTGAATGAAGGCGTAAAATCAAATACTATGATTCGATTTTGAGCTTCTAAATAATTACTTAAGACTTCTGGGTTTTAGTTTCATAAATGATGGGGGAAAACAATTTTTGAAGAAAATTAATTTTGACAAAATGTATTTATATCGTTGATTAATAACTCTAAATAATGCTTTAAAAATAAAGCATTAAACAATTTGATCTAGATCCTTACTTTTATAAAAAAAAAAAGAAAGAAAGAAAAGAAAATTGGCTTTGTTACTTGCTAGGGGTCTGAAAAAAATGTTTTGATGAGGAAAGAATTTTTTTGGGGGGGGGGGGGGGGGCTTTGTCCAAATATGTACAGTATTTTTTTTTTTGAAATTTAAATACAAAGTTTGAATGCTTCGTAGAAAATTGTAATTTGATAAAATTTACAGAGATCATGGAAAATTTTTGATACATTATTTTAAAAGCAATAACTTAAGAAGGTGAACGTATTAAATGTTACCACTGAATACACTGAAAAAGAACTTAGACTTTAACAGGGATTTTATTTATCACTCATCATTTTTATGTTACAGGGATTGATGCAAGACAAAAATAATTGTAATAGTTTTTCTATGACGTCTGAAAACAAAACAAATTTTAAAACTGCATCTATCAAGAAAGTCATAATATATGTATGCCTGTGCGAGTGTGTATAAATTGAACATTCATTAGTCAAACTTCATTTACTTCTTTATTATCTGACTTATTTACTTGGCTTGTGCACTTTTTTTTTATTCTTATATTTCATTTGAAAGATTATTAATTATTTCTTTTCCTTTCAGCGTGTTTTTTTATTAATGACAACCGGGTTTATAATGGATAGTTTCGAGAGATTCTGTTGAATGCATGTGTGTGAAAATACATCAAGTACATATTGCCACCCCAACTAAATTACTGAGATCAGATCAATACAATGGAATGTTACAAAGAATTAATTGAAGGACTTTTTTTTTTTGCCTTCGAAATAACTTATACGAATTCTCCAATATTATTTTAGTGGAGAGGTTAGTATACTATACTCTCTTGTTAAATATTTTAATACTATTGTATATTTATAAGATGAGAACTTTAATCAGTTAGCTGGAATCAGTGATAAATATTTATTCAGAATACTTTCAAAAAAAAATTTTATTTAGAAATTTTACATGTGGGGGCCCGGGTCTACTCGGCACCCCCCCCCCCTCTCTCTCTCTCTCTCTGTTCTGCGTGGCTCTAGGTGTGGGGGAAAACAAAGCATCACCAACAAACTCCATAATAACAATTAGATTTATTTAGTCTTTGAACACACACTTAAACAATCACAAGTGAAACAATAAAAAGAAACCTATGAGTGATATCTAAAGCGTTGATTATTCCTATTATTCAACTCTAAGTATACCCGACTACCAGAAATAGATAAGGAGAACAAGCCCTAATGCACCGATAGCTAATTCTAATTCTACTATCTTAAATCTTCAATCTAATAATTTAATCTCAGCAATTACTTTCTTAACACGCGCTAGGTTTGTGAATCAAATACTTTGATATGCACACTTACTTAACGGCTTCACGGCTCCTTCTCTCCTTACATCTACAAAACCTATATATATATATAGTTTATATAGTCAAACTAATTTACATATATCTCGTGTTCTTCTTGAAAGGCTGTGAATTAATATGAACGCTAGCCCCAAAGTTTCCCCAAGAGGATTAATAGGAAGAATATCGCGAATAGACCCGTCACATACATTAGCCAAGAAATAAATTACAACATAAGTCGTCTGCTAAAAAATAAATTTTTGGCAAATAAGAATTACATTATTATTAAAATATTAATCCATACACAAATTATTATTTAATCACAAATAATTTTAATAAGTAATCAATTAATTAATAAATAAATAATAATTAAGTTAATTTTAATTATACTTTTAACTAAGCAAAAAAAAAGTTTTCCATTTTAAATTAAATCAGTTGCTAAGAAAAAAAGGTGAGAGTTAAATTTTTCCTCTACACTATTAAAGTTTATTTAATATGTCTAACTATTAAACAGTTACAAATTTGAAAAATGACATATAAAAACAAAAATGCAATTTCAAGAAGAAACACAGGATTGAAAATCACACGGACATATGAAGTAATAATCCTTTAATTAGATTATACATAGCAACATTAATTCAAATCATTGTTGTATTTTCCGAAATGTTTAAAATTGCCATTATTGCTTTAATAATGGCAATTCAACCCTGGGTATTACAAAAAAGCTGAAACATTACAAGGAACAATTAAGATAAAAATAAATTAGTTTCATGGAACTTTTCATAAAAGAAAAGAAAAAGAAATTGTAATCTAATGTTTCCAAAATCCTTTTATCGTTAAAGTTCTGCAACCGCGAAGTCTAAGATAAGAAACAAATTATTTATCAAACCATTGCCCGGAATATGCCTAAACTGGATGCGCGCGCAATTCATCAAAGCTGCGTTCACATCCAGTGAACCCGCTTCTGAAATCAAAAGAGTTCATGCTAAATGCACGTTATGTGAAAAACCACTTCTTGTTAATCACTCGAAATGCCTTAAAAATCTAATAAACACGAAAGCTAATAAACTCTTAAAAGCCCAAACCAACCGGAACATATAAACATTCAAAATTCCCATATCCAAACTCACAGGCTCTGATCAGGTTATAGCACAAGTAGCTCATTTTGATTCTCCAGAGCTATAGCAATAGTAATCACTCTAAATCAGTGGTACCTAGCCCCCGGGGATGCGGACCGGTACCGACCCATAGATCAAATGGTACCAGCCCGCCCTAAAAACATTGAATTATTTGCATTTTATTTACTGAGATGTATTTTTCTCGCGTTAGAGCGACTTCCCAAGGAAATCACTTTATATACACGTTAAGTCACTTTACATTCATCTTTGGGAGTAACTGTATTTTATGCTGAAGGCATACTTATATACAATTAAATAAAAATTATTAAATCAGAACAATCAAAAGTATAAACAATCAGCGTTCCCTTCTCAGCGGGCTGTGGTAAAATTATCAAACGTTGACCCGGTGATAAAAGATTAGGAAGCACTTTTCTAAATTATTCTTTAAACGGGATCAAATATGAATCAAGTACACATTTAAGCATTTAATCACGGAACACAGCAATGATATAAATATTTGTGAAATAGTACGGCTCATTTAATCTTCCGAGTAACATTTGTCACAAAAGTAACCATTTTACCCATTGTTTTTTTTCCGGCAGAGGGGTGAGTATTCCTACTCTCTTTTAAAAAAAACGAAACTTAACTCCTTGTCCCATTTGCAAATCTCATTTTTTAAAAAACGACTATTCATCTGAAATTTAATAAACTGATCACATAACAGACCTACAACCACAATCCCGTTAACTTCACCCCATTAGATTAAAGCCTTCATGCTAATGACATGCAGAGGCTTACATAAGAGGGGCACATTGGAGGTTCAACCAACCTATCTCATAGACCATCAGATTTTTAATTTTTTACCGTAGAAATTATCCCTCAGTGCTTTCATTCACGTTTTTAGAATGTACCCCCTTTTCCCGACAGAGGTCTGTGTACACCCCTGATGACATTACATTTTGTTTGGAGATTTCCATACCAATATCCAGCATGAAAAAAATAAAGGAAATCTTAATGGTAATTCAATTAACAATTTTCTCTATTCTATATATATCTTCGCTTCCACTTCTTTTGTTATTCCTTCAACAAGGAACATAACAGCGTAATGCCAGACATAGTATTTTTCAAAATATCATCCCAGCCAGCATTATCTCTGAAAAATTTTTTAGTAATGACTACAACCCAGTCTGAGTAGGTAATTGAAATAAACATTTCATTTGGCTCTTAAATAAGGGCTTTCGATGTTATAAATAAAAGACTCACAAATTTTTTAGTAGATAATTGAACTAAACGTCTTTCTTTTGACTCTTAACAAGGGCTTTCGATGTTATAAATAAAAAACTCACAAATTTTTCGTCATAGGAATTTCTTTTAGAAATGGAGCACGTTTGTTTTCGATAAAGTATGGTATGATAAACTCATTTATGAAATTATCAAATTAGAATTCCCTTTTAAATACTAATTAAAATCATCTAAATAGCATGTGAATCCCTGTCATGATTAGCTATATTTATTTTGAGAAGTGTGCAATTCAAAAAGAACGCTTGCAGACAAATGACTGTTTCCTATGTTCAATACTTATTGCACGACTTTTTACTGAACTCTGCTGTAAGTACATGTTCATTCACAGGCAACTCAGTATCTCCCAAGGTGCTAATATTTATGGCATAATGCAAAGTCATCGTCATATTCTCTAATGTGACTTACTAATAGGAAGATGGTCATTTATATCGTCATACCCGTTGGCAATTTTACTTCAAAAAAGGTGGACCTATTCAGTTCACCCACAAACGTACTATTTTCGACGCTTTGAAGGATTCTCGATAGCGATTACATTTAGATAATCGATTAACATACACACAAGTACCACATTAAATATTTATCTGATAAAATTTATTTTTGAATGTCTCTATAACAGGAAGAAAATCACCCGGCTGTTAATAATAAAGTTATTTTATCCCAACAAGTGCTTCGGCCTATTTTTTACCCATGCTACACTCATGGAATGAGGCAGCCGTAATTCCCTCAATTAGAAAGACCCCTTGAAGAAAATTTTTAAGATTGCATCACTAACATGCCAAAAAAAAATAGAGTCAAGACTGAAAAATTCATATTCAGGAATTATTTATTAATCCTCCTCGGAAGTACCTTTCGATTAACAGAAAAAAACACACGATAATACTTTTATTGCATAGCAAACTTCCTACATAAATACAAATAACTGCTCTCAACGACCAAGTAGTCAATGTCTCAGAAGTCCTTTTAAAATTATCAATTTTCTAAATTGTAATTGATTTTACAAGTACGTAATTGCTTGGAATCTACGTTTAACAGCAGCATTTCACCCCTCCCCCTTTTCATATCGATTATTTTCTTCTGTTTGAATTTTTGACACTTTGTTTCAACTCGTGTGTCTTCCATACCTGCTTCTCTCCTATTTTAATCTGATTTCGCATAAAACCTTTTAGCATAAGTGTTAATTTACCGGAGCCCATTAACCTCTAACTGTGATATAACTTACTTGTCCAATTCATTAAAAAAAGGCGATCAAAATTAATTTGTTTTACCTACATCAGTTATAGTGTTTTCTTTTTAAAATTCATTACTGATATTATTTATATACTTTCAATTATTAGTATTGTGATAGTAGAAAGCGTAGCTATTGGTGGGTTATGTACTCTTATTTATACACTCAATCTCTCACTTCTTAAAAGGGAATAATTTTATCTGTGTAATATTTAACGCAGCTTCATTTAAAATAACAAACCTTAGATGTCGTCCGATAGAGGTTCATAATTATAAAGTCTGTTTTCAAAAGGTGGTAATGGTACAAGTTCAAGAGTATTTACGATCAATTATTTTTGAGCACAAGATTGCACAACCGTTTTGGTTCAAAATATCATGTTGTTTAAAAAATAAACATTAGTAATTATTCGGAAGCCTTAAGGAACACCTTAAATTATAAGATAGAGAGTATTTATATCATCATACATCGTGTATTACATCTTTGTGAAGAGTAATGAACACCACAGCAAATTGAATCTATTATGTAATCCTTTCAAAACACAATTTGAAAGTTTGATTAGTGAGACACTGGTTCAAGTTTATCTTTTATGCTTTCAAAAAATATGGTGAGTGAGTGAAAATTAAACGTCACACTGTTCAACAACACGAGGGCTTTTGGCGACGGACTTCGTAATTTTGAACCATGGTCAAATGACGAGGACACACGAGCTGGCTCTTAACTATCACACCCCACCAACGGAAGGACTTTTGAACTCTCGACAGATTTAACGTACATCGCTTCCCTACAAGGCTGGCTTGAACTCATGACACGACAGCCATGAGTCCGCTACCTTGACCATTAGGTAACCGTGGCAAATAAAAAAATATAGAGATACTCAGTAGACAACAAAATATCGTTAGAAAAAGAACCATATAACTGACACAAACTCTGATTCCTGTTTATACGAATGAAGGATTTCATAGAAATCAATATCTTTCTCACAAATTTTGTCTTTCAAAATGCTAAGTAATTTGCTGTTTTAATTCAGTGAAATAGAATAGATGAGGTAAAAAAGCGATCCTCATCGTTATGCGCTTGACAATTATTGTTGTATGAAAGTATCATAAAAAGAAACACTGTCCACTATTTTGGTGAACTGTCCAAGTAGGGAGCAAAATATTACGTTTCTAGACATTAGTACAATAGCAGAAAACAGTAATGCTAGAATTCGCAATGTATACCAAATAACTTACAATATACACATCTTCAGAATAGTTTTAGTTTGAGTTGATGCAGTGTTAAACCTAACATGAAAACATGCCTTTTAATTTCAAATTATGGTCAAGTGATCAAGATGAAACCTATTAATACAATCTTCCAGCTTTCATATCACTCGATGCAAGAACTTAAAGACTCTTTCATTTAACAAGCAACATTCTTCAAGTCTGTGATGGAAACAGGACTCGACAAAAATGTAACGAGTCATGGCTATGATTATATCCACTGCCATTATTGAAAATAAGATAGTTTTTTTTCATATAAATCTAATACATTTAAAAAGGAATTCTTAATGGTTCCAAAAATTACATGTAAGTTTTCTGGCAGCATTATAGTGTAATTGTGGTTATCTTTTTGCATTATATAAATAATTTTATAACTAAATGGATATATTTGCCTTATAATTCTTGATTTTGTTACAATTGTACAAATGGAAATTTACTCTCAAAGTTAAATTATTTCGTTTAATTACCTTTTTATTGAAAAAGTTCAATTTAGGGAAATTTTTTATTGATACATCTATTTTCAAAATAATCATGAAATACCTTTAAAATGTATACTTTTTTTCCCAAATACAAATTAAATAAGCAACACTTCAATTAATGTTCAATGATAATGTAACAATAGTTACTCTAGCAAAATCTAAAATGAGTATGATACACAAAAAATAATTATTTTCTGAAAAATAATATATTTTTTCCATTATAAAAAACTGATTATTAAGCAGCAAAAACATTAAAAAAAAATTATCCTGTTGCACCTAGCATAATTTGGAACAGTTTGGCTTTAATACATTTTAAAACTGATTTCTCTTCGGGTTAGTAAAATTCTACGAAATAAGAAAATAATAGTAAAAGACTAAAACAGTAATAATCAACAATTTAAAAATGAATATATAGTGATGGATATGAGGTTGAAACTTTAACAAATAACAATAGTTAGTAGTTTTTAGTGATCTGTAGTCAGTTTCAGATTTGGTGAATATGAACACAAATTAAATAATCATTTTGATAATCTTTATTTTAAATAACAATATAAATTTTAATTCAATATTGTTTTGAATTTTTCTTATATTATTTGAAATTTTAAAAAGTAAGAGAAATATCATCTCTAAATAATTCTTTCATCAAACAATTATCACCAGAAAAATATTTTTAACAGGATAACTTTAAGTTCATTATTATGTACCTTTTGTCTTCCTGTTTTTGCGTTGTAAATAAGTGTAAAATCAGAAGTCAAACATTGAACTATCTTTGAATTTTTTTTCTTATACAAATTATTTTTAATCATTTTTACTACTATTGATAAAAAAAAACACAAACTAAAATCATTTACTGCTACACGCATGAAAAGATAGCTTCATTTAACAAATCTTTCCTTCAGAATTAATTGTCATATTCAGTTTTCAGAAGCATTTTCTTGTGTCACAATGAATAAAAATCAAATTAAACAGGCTGAAATGAATTGTTACATGGTACGCTGATGGGCAATATAAAAAGAAAACATAGCAAAAACTTTGCTGCAATTGAACTCAAAACTATAACCATAGAACTTTGCCTACAAAAGTTTTTATGACAATCATTGAGTATAATTACTGAAAGAATTCTAGAACATAAACTCATGTCCATAAATTTAAGGCTAATTCAGAATCACACAGAAATTGAAATCTAAAATAAAAATTTTCACCTGTAGAACTATCACACACATCTTGAAGAAGAATATGCAAATTACAGGAAACCACCAGATGGCGCGGATAGTACGTCACAATGACGAGAGTGTAAGAGAGGGTATATAAGGAATGGTGGCAAAGAAGTAAAATTGTTCACAAGCGCTTTAAAAACCTTTCAGTGCAATAACCGCATAGTTATGGCACAAAGGAAGCATTTGGATGATTTTTTACTTGGTAGAATTATTGGACGACTGGAATGTGGCCGTACCCAGCTCTAAGTATCCGAGGAACTTGGAATCGCCCAGTGTCATCTCCAGGCTTTGGCAACGATTCCAAGATGAAGGTAATATGAGTAGATGTTACAGCACAGGTCGCCCCCGAGTTACAACCAATGAGGACCGGTATTTGGCAGTTACTGCAAAAGAAACAGACGGAGCACAGCATCAGACCTATCTCGTCAGCTCTCTTCAGCTACCGGTACGACAGTTTCAAGGCAGACCGTGTACAGACGCTTAGGGCACATTGGTCTATATGCTCGTAGGCCTGTCAGATGTGTTCCCCTTAACGCAACTCACTGTCACCTGCGATTAACCTGGAGTAGAGAGCATGCATTGTGGACACTGCAACAGTGGTCTTGTGTGATGTTTTCCAACGAGTCCAGGTTTAGTTTGCAGTCTGATTCTCACGGACTTTCATATGGAGAGCGCCAGGTACCCGTTACCACCAAGAGAACGACACTGTTACGTGATGCAGGATGGCTGTTTGGGGAGGAATTATTCTTGGTTCCAGAACTGACCTGCATGTTCAGAGTGTAACAATGACAGGCCACATCTATCGGGATGTCATTCTGGAACAACATGCACGTTTGTTTCGGGGCGCCATGGGTGCTGAATTTCTGTTTATGGATGACAACGCCCGTCCTCACCGTGCAAACATTGTAGACGAATGCCTTCAATCGGAGGATATCACCCGTATGGATTGGCCAGCATACTCACCGGACTTGAATCCAATAGAGCATGTGTGGGATATGCTTGGCCGACGAATTGCAGCCCGTCAACCCCTCCCCCTGTCTACCGGAACTTCGGAGGGCATTGCTTGATGAGTGGTGTAATATTCCCCAAATCAGATTGATAATTTGATACTCAGCATGCATAGGCATTGTAAGGCCTGTATTGCATCGTCCGGGAGACATACTCCGTATTAACCATCATACTAACCATGTTATACTGTTTTTTGTAAATAGGTTTTTTTTAAATTTGCTCCAGGGAGTAAAAATCGCAATTTTTATTAATTATTCAAACATATAGCATCTTTTTTGCTTGTTACCTTTTGTTTAATAAATAGACTTTACAAATAAGTCAAATTTGTTTTGCTTCTGTCTCTTTTTTTGCCTGAACTTCATTATCCTTAATTTATGGACATGAGTGTAAATTAAGCAATTTTACTTAAGCTCAATGTCAACAATGCATTCTATTTTTTTTTAAGAAATCAAATGTGTTGGTGATAAGCTATCTTGCAGTGTTTCTATCTTAGAACTAAATTGGGATTTTATTTGATATCATTACAAATTAAACTGACACAGTTTTACAAAGGAAATGCAATAAAGATACAAGTAACTAAATAAATTTAATTGAAGTTACAGTACAGCTAGATATGACAGTATATAAAGGAAGGATGCTAAAGATTTACTGATCTGGATTTTAATGATGCACCAAAGGGTAGTTAATGTATGATAATGTTCAATTCTTTGTAATTGCTGAGCACACTCATTGATCTTCCCACCATGAACTTAAGCTATTCAATAAATCTGTTTTAAATATGTTGTGATTGTTATAGCTACAACACATTTATCTGTATCAAGTTGGACATATATCTTTTGTATAAGGAATAAGGCAGGTATTTTTTTGGATGGGGGGGGGGGTAATCACGACTTTATTCACAAATATTTTAATCATTCTTACCTGATC
>BMAO01012363.1:0-27196 GCA_019973975.1 Trichonephila clavata
CATTTTGACATTGAAAATATATTAGCTCAACTTTCTTACTCAAGGACTACATCAATGCAGGGGGGGGGGGGGATTATTTTGAATGAGAGCTAATTCTTTTGAATGAAAGCTTTCACAGATAAAAAAATAAAAAACAGAATGAGCTTCAAAATCGTATTTCAAAAAAACTACCTTAAAAGGAAGCAATATATCATCAAAACTGACAATTCACTTCTAGAAAGAAAAAAAATAATAAATAATTACACACTACAAATCCTTTTAAAACGAATTCAAGATCACTCAAAGGCGTTGAGAAAGATGACTGACTGATCATTTTTTGACGCACCCAAGACTTTGGAAGAGGAATTGTGAAACTGTTTGCTCTCATCCATTGCACCCAGTGAGTAAAAAAAAAATGGATGCCAAAAGGAAACAAAAGAAGGGGGAAGAAGACAGAATTCAGATAGATGCCCTGCAGATATGTGTTGAAAGGTCAGTTCTTGTATCTTCCTCCTTAGTTGCAACAACCTTGCCCATAGCTTCTGAAAGAGAAATTGGGCACGTTCCGGCTACACCCTCTATGGTTTACCGACATTTGAGTCTTCCTTTTGCCGTCGGTGGATTACAAGGGAAAGTTTGAGAGATTGTGTACCGTGAAACACGACTGGAAGGAAATGGATTGGGTTCATCGATAAAAATATGTATTCTAGAGATTCTATCGGTACAAACACATTGAAATGTTATATCTAAGTGGCATGCTTTGATTCGGTATAAGAGAATGTGTTTCAGTAATTTTTGCGATGCGAGAATTATTGTGAAAATTTTAAACTCTTTAATTATTCTTTCAACTTCTTTTTACTGCCCAGGCTAGTTTGATGTGGATTGTTTTATTAAAAATTATGTGTGAGAAATTTTTAGTTTTATTATTCATAAAGCTGATCAAATGATGAAGAGATCAGTGGAGTAACGTACACCCCCGCGACCCTCACATCTCAGGGTGGCCCAAAGCCTGATTGAGAGAGATGTCAAGTACATCTTGGTGTGTGTGTGTGTGTGTGTGTGTGTGTGTGTGTGGTGTGTGTGTGTGTGTGTGTGTGTGTGTGTGTGTGTGTGTGTGTGTGTGTGTGTGTGTGTGTGTGTGTGTGTGTGTGTGTGTGTGTGTGTGTGAGAGAGAGAGAGAGAGAGAGATCTGAAAGAGATACTCGAAACATATTAAAATAATTCAGAAATTCAAAAAAAGGAATTTATTTTTGTACACCTTCACATAGCTTTATAAAACTAAGAAATATATTTCGTATTCGGGAATTGTGTTGTTAATTTATTTTTCAATAACTTTAAAACATTTTAGTGAAAAAGTCCTAGCACTCATTTTTAACATTTTTTTTTTCGAAATAGAGCCTACTGTCACTACCATTTAACACTTCCTGTCCCATACGAGCAATTTCTTCTTCAGCCATTACTCTGAGCTGGGCAATTTCACTTCGTAATCTCTTACTGCGGCAGTTTCAATGCCAGTTCTCAATCCTTAACCCAAAAATTAGTTTATTAACCATTAATTAAAATAAAATAAGTGGACAATCCTTATTGAAATATTTATTTGAATCTTTTTTTTCTAAGAATATACTGAATCAGTAATGCAAAAAAAAACTCCCTTTAAGAAACTTAAAAAAATATTTAAAAAGTGAATTTTTTAAAATTCGAATAAAGATGTTTTTAACAACAAAGTAATTAGTTATCATTTTTGTTATGTTTAGTATATTATTCTACAAGCAAATATTTCTGTTTTAAGAATTTTTTCATATATCACTGCAGCATAAATCAAAACAAAAATAATAGCTAAATAATCAAATTTGCCAAGCTGTACTGTTGTCTATTGTGTTTAAATGATTCTAAGAATAAAACCAATCATTTAATAAAGTAAACAGAAAAAGCCTTTCGTATTCAAAAAAATTTCAGAAAACTCACGATTTTGATAAATAAAAATTTCATGAAAAATTTGGTGCTACATTATATATTTTTAAAGTATCAAATAAAGGAATATGTTTAACTTTCAAATGTTTCATCAATTTTAACAACAAAAAAAATGTTTTTTCCCCCTAAAAAATGCAATTTGTTCATTTGAGCGTAATAACTATTTCGTAACTATTCAGACTAAAGTAATTGGTATTTATGACTATTATTGTGGAACAGAGAGTGCATATATATGTGCGCGTAAACGCAAATAATCCTTATACATATTTTTTAAACAAAAATAATCAATTTTAAAATAATCATGGCATCTTTCTGTTTCCGTTTATTTGAATCCTCACAAACGAATTTAACTAAAATTGCGAAAACTAGTAATTAAATCTAACGTTTCGTTAAATATTTAAACGAAACATAAAACGGATTTAAAATAAAATTGTAGAAACTGGAGAACCAATTCGAAAAACAGAATTTTCCAATTTTTCAACAAAATTGGAGAAATAAATACTTGTGGCGTAAAATTCGCTTAAGAACCAGAATTGCGATAGAATTGCTCAAAAATAGAATTATAAAACCAGAGAATTGCTCATAAATATTTAAATCTTTCAAAATTTTAAGAAACTTTCAGGTTTTAGATTTCAAATATGAGAAACTTTCAGGTTTCATACATATATGATTTATTAACTGTCAGAAAACACGATTTCAAATATTTTTTAAAAATACTTTTTCTTTGCTCTTTTATGATAAAATAATAATTTTTTTATATTAAAAAAAAGTTTAAATGATGCAATTATTTTCGTAAATTATCTATACAGGTTTAAGCGATTTAAAAAAAAAAATAATGCTAAAAAAGTGAAAAATATTCTAATTAAAATTACTTTTAAACTAAGGTACTTTAATATTCTTAAAAACCATAGTCCAATATTTTTAAATATTAGTACTAATCTTTCTTTGAATTCAGCATTTTCTTATCTTCTTCAAATGTTATTTTCTGCTCTATGATAAAAAAAAATTTAAGTTTAGAAACATGTCACATAATAATATATTCATTACTTACATTAATATATTTTATCTATATAAATATTACAAATTCTTCCATTTTTTAAATAACATTTATGCGAATATTATATATAATTGCTCCTTTTTAACACACTTTTATAAGTTTCACTTGCATGTAACGGAATCTTGGAACTCTATTTTCACCCACTTAAAAAGGTCAGAAAAATTTGAAATTTTGTACACTTGTCAAGGACCGATGACAATACAACAATTTCACAATTTTGTTCCATTGTCCTTATCAGGATCGTCAGGAATAACGATAATCAGATTTGGCGACAATTCCATATACAACTTCCAGATTTGGCTACTTATTGCATATGCCATTTTCAAATTTGGCGACAAATTCCATTTACCATATTCAGATTTGTCGACAAATTCCATACACCATTTCCTGATTTGGCGACTAAAAGAATAAGGTGTAACCCTAACACGAGTGTTTTTAATTTAAAGCTAATTATATGCAAATGTAAAATACACTTGTGGTTAATACAGATGAAACAAACAAACAAAAAAGTGTTCTTTATGTGAGAAAGTGGAGGGTGGGTGTGTGCTAGCGATTTCTTACCATAATATAAACATTTTTTCTGAAAATGAAAATAAAAAAAAGGCTCGTGCATGTGAGGAAAAAATAATTTATGTTCTAACTGCTAAATATTTTTTTTTATTTTTATAAAGCAATACGCGTTTAGAATACGATATGTTAAGTTTTACTTTGATACGATTTAAAAATTATGGCATTACGGTTAAAAGGGGATAATATATTACCATGTTTTTATTAACTCGCTTTCTTGAATGTCTGTCCGGGTGGAATTTTGTAATTCTTTTTAAACTGACTTACCCATGAGCTAAGAGACTTGAAATTTGGATTATAGCTCGGAAGTTGCTGACAATGCATGAAAATGTGAAAAAACAAAAGAAGGAATTTTATATATTTTAGTCCGTTATAAAAACAAGGTACATTAAAATTTTTTCAATTCGAACTTTTTCTTCTTAACGCACTTTTATTTGCTTGACCTGTTCTATAGAGACGGAATCTAATAAAACGATACGGGACTCATCCGAGACCCCGTAAACGGAGAGAATAAATACGCTTCAGAAGCTGTAAATAATATCCATTGAAGAGCAAGAATAATTCCAGCAGCCACGTATATATATAATTTCGGCTCCAAATATCAAACTCAAGGACAAATTCAACAATGAATAAATGTTTGCTTGAAAAACTAAAAAACACGCTTTTATTGTAGATCGAACTAAAAAATAAAAAAATAAATTATAGTTTTAAAAAACTAAAAAAACACTCTTTTATACTAAATCGAAATAAAAAGTTAAAAAAATAATTCTTAATATAAGAATAAAATGATGAAAGAGAAAATTAATGTCATTGTGGTAAAAGCGTGGGGTGCTTTGTACTACATTTTTACACTAACTCATTTCGGAATAGAACTATTAAGTAATTATAACAATTGATAAATATACGGAACACCCCACGCTTTTACCCCCTGACATTAATTTTCTCGTTCATCATTTTATTCTTATATTAAGAATTATTTTTTTTACTTTTTATTTCGATTTAGTATAAAAGAGTGTTTTTTAGTTTTTTAAAACTATAATTTTTTATTTTAAAGAACTATTGTTAACTACATAAAGATTTTCTTCTCTTTAAGCAAATTCTTTTTTCGTAAAATCAAAATAATTTTTTTTTATTTCCAGTGAAGCATATTTTATACATGAATTTAAACACTTGAAATTCTGCTGTCGCAGTAAATTCGTGATTTGAATTTAATGTATATTTTATAGCATTTCCAGATAGTATATTTCCTGTTAACACTATTTCAGTTACATCATGGCAGAATTTTTTTTAACTAGATTCTTTGATATTTTTTTTTGTAGAATTTTTTATATATCTTAACTTTTTCATCATCTATAAACATTACGATTGTCAGAATTTGCATTCTGGTGTGAAATAAAAATTTTAATATCATGTCCTTGTATGAAAGTATTTCTCTCTATTTTTGTTCGCCTCCTCACGTTCCTATGTTTTTTCCTGCTTGGGTGATCTTTTATACATATACACGGCACTTTTCAAATGCTTAATTACTGTGACGATTTGGGAAGATGAATGAGTAGCGTGAGACTTAAGAGAAATTAAGCTATTAATTTATTACGTCTACAGCTATTAACTACAATATTTACGTTTAGATACAAGTTATTCCAACTGTTGAGTATTTTGGAGCTACAGAATATTTTATTAGTGATGGCGGAGGTAAAACACAATGCCTATTTTTTGAGTGTTTCTCACGATCTCTTCTCTCCACTCTTTTGGGATGGGACGGTCCCTTCTTACACAATGAATTTCACTTCGATGTGTGGCTCGCAGGTGGATTGTTGTTTTTCTCATAGAAATAGGTTGTCGGCGTGATGTCAGATGGAAGGGTCTTGTAATATTTTTGAAGTGCAAAAAGTTTTTCTAAAGTCTAAAGTTTTTGAATTTCTTAGGTTTTTTTTTTGTTAATACGTCATATTACGTATGCAGATAATGTAAGTAATTATTTGTAATGTCAATCAGAAGAAACATGTAACACATTTGATATCACTTTAAATTTCAATGGAATATTTCTTTCTTTCTTTTTTTTCGTTCAATTTCTCATGAGGATTTTAATATTTTGCTTTTAGAATTACTAACTATCCAAATATAAATTTAATTTTATTATCATTTGATAAAAATAAAAACAATTGTATCAAATCATTTTTTCAAATTTTGAAAAAGGATAAATCTACATAAAATTAATCTGATTTTTATTTCGCTTACAGAGCTCTTCAATGAGTTTTTTTTTTTAAAAAATTTCAATACGTTTGTCAAGAGATTACGATTGTCTTTATATTTTTGAGTACTATCGTTATTTTCACGTTGTATTGTATTAAGTTATATGCATCGGTTTCAAAATTTCTGTTAAAATTGAAGCTACTTAGTGAAGAGTTGTCGTGAACCCTGGCCCTCGGAAGTGTGAGGGTGTTTCAAAGGAAGAGACTTTCTAAACAAAAAATAAACACATTTATTAAAACTATCAAATCGCTATCTAAATTCGACTTAAGCTAGGGGAATCGTGAGATTAACTAATAAATTAAATATCTATAATAATAAATTCAATACTTATCGTGAACTCTAGGTCGTCAGGAATACTAATCGACCTAAATTGACCGGTCGGATCCTTTTTTTTTTTAACCTCGGTGATTTTAACAATTACTTTTCTAATTCCGTAGATGGAGTATGGCAACAATCGTAAATCTCTCTCTTCATTTGACTTTAAATAGCAACTCTCATTAACAAAAAATCTCGTTCCTTTACAGAAAGCGGTTTTATAATAATATAAATGATATAAAGCTATTTGCCCTAGAGCAGCGGCTCTTAAACTTTCGATCGCCATATAGTCCCTCTTTATATATCAGCCTAACATTGAGGATACCCAAGATTTCGAACACCCTGACCTGACTCCCAACACATAGCTGAGTGATTAAAGTGTAAAAGTTATCGTGCAGGCATACAATGAATTCAGTTCTTAATCTTTGCAAGTGTGTTTTTACTGTTTTTTGAAAAAAAATTTCGCTGTAGTAAAAATGGCTATATGTAGTTACAAAGAGTTAAAAAAAATGATTGAAATACGTATTCTAGTAGAGTTTTTTCCATTGGGGACAATTTAGATATCTAGTTTAGAATGGACATCTTTCAATTCCACCCAGAGTCTGTACAAAAGGGAAATCTTAAAATTAAATGTGAGACCTTCGCGAGCCCCCTAAAAAGGCACTGCCGACCCCCAGGGGTCCACGGACCACAGTTTAAGAGCCACTGCCTTAAAATGTTTGGAGTAAACACTGCAGATTGATCCAACCAAACCAACCTTTCCTTTGAGAGTGAAATTATTCTTCCACTTGATTCAAAGTTAATTCTTATACATATATGCCCGTTATCGCAAATGGATTACGAACCCATTTTCTACTATTAGTTCAATCTCTCTCCATATATATATTCTAATTTTCAATCTTTAATAAAACACTTTCTATTCATCCATTAAAGTACAAATCCATTTTTTAAATATGCAGTGGATGATACGTGATGTTGACACAGTTTTTTCAAACATTAATTGATTATTTAAATTAAAAAATGAATTAATAGTAACAAGCAAAAATAACAGTCCAACAGCATATATAGAAAGGAAAGTCATTCCATGTGTTTCCTGTAGCGCAATGAATAGCGCTTTGGCCTTCTAATCCAAACGGTCGTAAGTTCGAATTCCACCTGAGGTGGCGCAATTTCAAAGAATGTGATTTCTTTTTTTACTATACTATTTTATTGCAATAATTAAAATTAACAGTAACAAACAAACAAAAAATAGTCCAATACCATATACAGAAAGGAAAATGGAAAATCGCTTTCTATTTTGTCACTTAATATTATGATTCTGTGCCATATGTATATACATATTTATATTAATTGTAACTATTTAATAAATTATAGTTTGAAAAAAACTAAAAAACACGCTTTTATACTGAATCGAACCAAAAAGTAAAAAAATAATTCTTAATAAAGAATAAAATGATTAACGAGAAAATGAATGTCATTGTGGTAAAAGCGTGGGGTGCTTTGTACTACATTTTTACACTAATTCAGCTTTTCGGAATAGAAGTTAGAAATTATAACAATTGATACATTTATAGAACACCCACGCTTTTACCCCAATGACATTCATTTTCTCGTTAATCATTTTATTCTTTATTAAGAATTATTTTTTTACTTTTTAGTTCGATTCAGTATAAAAGCGTGTTTTTTAGTTTTTTTCAAACTATAATTTATTTTTCATTTTTTAGTTCGAAATACAATAAAAGCGTGTTTTTTAGTTTTTTAAACTATCATTTATTCATTGTTGAATTTATCCTTGAGTTTGATATTTGAAGCTGGAATTACGTGCCTGTGGAATTAGTCTTGCTCTTCAATGGATATTAATTAACGGGTCTGAAGTGTATTTATTCTCTCCGTTTACGAGGCCTCGGATGAGTCCCGTATCGTTAGATTTCAAAGATTTCGTCTCTATAGATACAGGTCAAACTAATAAAAGTGTGTTAAGAAGAAAAAGTTCGAATTAAAAAAATTTTTAGTGTAGCATGTTTTTATAACAGACAAAAAAGTATAAAAATTCCTCTTTTCATTTTTTCTCTTCTTTTTTCACATTTTCATGCATTGTCATCCACTTCTGAGCTATGGTCCAAATTTCAAGTCTCTAGCTCCTCGGAAAGTCACACAGTTTAAAATCAATTACAAAATTCCACCCGGACAGACATTAAAGAAAGCGAGTTAATAAAAACATGGTAATATTAAGTGTCAATCGTTTTTTCACCTTTTAAACGTGTTCATGTTAATTCGTATCATCACTTCTAAACGTATTGCTTTATAAAAATAAAAAATATTTAGCAGTTAGAACGTAAATTATTTTTTTTCACATGCACGAGCCTTTTTTTTTATTTTCATTTTCAGAAAAATGTTTATATTATGGTAAGAAATTGCTATCACACACCCACCCTCCACTTTCGCAGATACAGAACACTTTTTTTTTGTTTTATTTCTATTAACTGCAAGTGTATTTTATACTTGCATATATTAGCTTTAAATTCAAAACACTCGCTTTAGGGTTACACCTTATTCTTTTAGTCGCTAAATCTGAAATAAGTCGCCAAATCTGGAAATGATGTATGAAATTTGTCGCCATATCTGAAAATGGTATATGGAACTAGTCGCCAAATTTAAAAATGATATATGCAATAAGTCGCCAAATCTGGAAGTGATATATGGAATTGTCGCCAAATCTGATTATCCTTATTCCTGACGATCCTGAAAAGGACAATGAAACAAAATTATGAAATTATTGTATTGTCATCGGTCCTTGACAAGTGTGCGAAATTTCGAATGAATCCGATCTTTTTAAGTGGGTAAAAATCGAGTTCTAAGATTCCGTTACATGCAAGTGAAACTTATAAAAGCGTGTTAAAAATAACTAAAATAAAAATTTTCTTTGCTGACCTAAGTAGGATTTGACTTTTAAAAAAACTTTTATTACTTGTTATACCTAATTTGGAGAAGTAATGAATAGCGCTCTCTCTTCTAGTATTGTCAATAACAATTTTATGAATAGTTCATTTCTATAAAACGGTCAAATGATTCGGTTCTGAAATTTTTGATTTTTTTTCTGAGTATGATAAATATTTTTTTTTAAAAAAATGGAGGTGCACTTCAAGATTTTGGAAGCACACGAAACTGCCGTGGCATAGTGTTGAGAATCATAGGAACAGAGGAAAATGAAGTGGTTTAATTAATCGACAGGAAAGCAAAAGGTGATTCAAAGAATATCTTTTAAAAGTAAAAATTGAATCCGACGAATAAGTCCTCAGACTTATCAACAAGTGTTGAAAATATATTAATCACATAGACTCCGACTCGAAGTACGTCAAATGCAACTATTAATCAGCTACTAATACTTTCCTGGATGCCATTATTTCACATCACGATAAAGTACTACACTTTTTTAATTTATGCCATGCCAATTAATAAAACATCTCCTGCAGCGTTACATCCTTAAACTTGCACTGTAAGTAACTGCAGTTAAGCGCATCAGACAGTCATCAATTGTTAGAATGCACGACGAAAGGGGTTTTTTATTCTTCATTGACAACAATATGCAAATGAGAATAAAGAAAGAGAATGTTTTAGGTTCGAACGCCTACAAAATTAGGAAGAAGTGTGCTAATGGGATTTAGAAAACATTCATTATATTTAAATTGGAGCAAATACGAAGATAAATTATCGAAAAGTAGTTAAGACTAAGGCTTACTTTTGATGCGGGTATTCTTCATAAAAGAATATTTGAAAAGGCGTCATAACTGGATTGTTTTTGGTTAGGTTGAGTTTGTTAAAGTCTTTCTAAGTAATATCAATGCTTCAGTGATTGAGTTTAGAATCCAATTATTTATGTGCTGCCATGAGAAAAAATTTCATTATTGGTATCTATTTGTTTTGTAATAGATTACAGTGCAGATAATAAACAGCACAACTAACAGATAAAAAAGGTATTTCAATAAAATTTGTTGTTCAGTTGTAGTTGTTGATCCTACCGATAGCATTTAATTGGATTCTCGTACCAGAAAGAAATTTTCAAATACTTAATGAACTTGATATTTTGTTTTCGATATTAACAAGAGAGAGCGAAAAAATTTTATCAGTTGTAGGTAAATTGAAATTGCGTGTATTTAAATAGCGGTTATTTATTTTGTAATAGATTTTATAGCTGTTGAACATTGAAAAATTTTCTTAAAAGTTGTAGTATTTGTTGTTGTGAATTTTCATTAATGAAGAATTCAGTTTTTGAAAATGATAATAATCTCAGCTATAGGGAAAAAAATGTCGATATATTTACAACACTACCTTTTAAATTTTCCATTCTTTCATCCTTTTTATCCTCCCATTTCGGAACATTAATAGTAGAAAGTTTTCTTTTTTGTATCTAGAAAATAACGGAGCTTTGAAAACAAAAATTATGCAATTTAAGCAGTTACGTAGCGTACAACCCCTCAACCCTAGCAACGCGGGAGGTCATGGATTGTAAGAGGCCCAAGGCCTGACTGACGCTAAGTATTTATCTAATTTATAATAAGTGAATTTTTCAAATCAAAATAATAAATAATTCAATGGATTAGTTTTTTAAACAAATTTAAGGAAAAATGTTCGATGGAACTCTTAAAGTATATTCACTTTTTCATCTATAGTTAATAATATAGAATTTTAAAAAATATAAGTATATTCATTTAGGGACTTGTTATTACTATTAGTAATTTATCAGGAAGAATTTGAAGATACTGTGGAACATACTCATATTATAAACCAAACTGAAATACATAAACAAATAAGGAAATAAAATTTCGTATAAGTGGTAAACTGAATTTTATAATTTTATGTGTGTCCGAGAGTATTTGAAAAAAGCATTTCCATTTTTAATTATTTAATCTCAGCAAATAAATTAGCATTGTTTATGTAATAAAAACATGAAACTCTTTTAATTTAGCAACTTTATTGTTACTTATTTCTTAAAAGTTTTTTATTTTATTATTCCATTGCTTATTCATTTCAAAATTAATTTCTAACTTTATTAAATCTCACACTCCAGATATTTGCGAAAACCAATAACGAAATATAAATGGGATCACCTAAATAAATAAAATTAAATAAATTTTAGCATTTATAAACAGCGAGAACGACACGCGAAATTTTGGCCAAGACATAAATTTTACAGATAATCATGATAGAAAAGATTTACGAGCCAATCAAAAACGCATATAATGCAAATAATAGCTTCAACCGCTAACTTAAACCAGAAACGAGAAGTTCACTGCCACCTACATGTAGTCAAAAGGTTGAAAAGTCTCTCCAAGCAGTGCTAACATCAATAATTTAGTGTTCTTTCCCTTTTAAATTATAGGGATCTGCGATATTTCCCGCGTTTTGTTTCAATTTTGCTGAGAAATTAAAGAAAAGAATAATGGAAGCTTGTGTAACTATCTCGGCAGATTATCGGAAAATAGGACCACCTGCTTTACAAGCGAAATTACAACTCACGTATGAAAATTTACGAATTTGGTTGGGGTGTCAAAGTGAAAAACTGTTAATAAAACAATAGAATAGTGGGTGATTCCTTTTTTTCTTATGCCGATGCTTCGAGTTCTGATGTGGAATCGGGTCAAATAAAAGTGAATGCATTATTTCAAAAAAAAATAAGATTCGTTCTTTCTTTGGAGATGCCGAAATTGCGGTCTTTTGTTTTAGCTGTCATGTTCTGACATATGAGGGTTAAAAGAAGCTGCTTCGGGATTGGATACAAAATGGTGAAAGCTTATTGAAAAGACAGATTTTTTTTTCTTTGCATAATATACGTACAATCAAAAACATGCGAGGGAGTCCATAACCTTGGTAGTTAAATGTTTGCCTAGTTTATTTTGATCTTGTGAATTGCTACTAATCTGAATAACATGATTGTGAAATTTTAATCACGCAAAAGTGTTTATAACTTCATAGTTGGATTACAATCAACAATTGCGCCATTGTAGTTGATGCTTTACATGTACGGTTGACGTAAATAAAATATAAAGATGTTTTGTGTAATGCAGCTTCATTCAAATTAAGAAACAAATAATTTAACAGGTACTATTGCTAAGCCTAAATAGTTATACTTTCATCTTTATGATTAACTCGCAGTTGTTAATTGTTTATAGAATGAAGTGTTCTGAAGAAATACTGGAACTTTTTATAACTTCTGAGGAACTTAAATGTTGTGGATATTTTCATAATAAGTTTATTTAATAATCTAGATGTAAGGATTTATATTCTTTATGCATCATTTTTTAGATTTCGAAAGAAAATTAAGTAAAATATGTGTCTGCCAGCATCAACTATTGAACTTTATATTACACAACCATTTTTGAGTATACTAGTCAAAATAAATTTTCCCTGGTATACTCATTTTTTTTAAGCTGATGTTTTTAAAATATTACAAAAATGCACTTTCAGAAATGAAAAAGAAAAAATGCATTTATGAACTAGATTTTTTTTCTCTACTCTCTCTCTCTCGCTTCCCCTTTAAAAGGAAAAATTTCATTTATTCCTTAGATTTATTGCGTTAAAATTACACGAAAAAAGAGAACAATAGATTATATATGTGTGTGTGTGTGTGTGTGTGTGTGTGTGTGTGTGTGTGTGTGTGTGGTGTGTGTGTGTGTGTGTGTTGTGTGGTGTGTGTGTGTGTGTGTGTTTTGTGTGTGTGTGTGTTGTGTGTGTGTGTGTAATGGAAACTTATGAAGCTGTTAAATGTACCTGGTGTTTTTTCTTGTAATTATTTTAAAGGTGTTATCTCATCGCAATAGTATGTCAAGGTGACGGATTCGTGGCTAGCGTGTCATGAGTTCGAACCTTGTGCCACTGAAGATCCATCGTGTAGAGCGGGCCTTTACACGTTAAATCTGCCGGGGCTCAAACGTTCTTCCGTTGGTGTGGTGTGAAAGTTAGGAGAGGGGAATGCCTTCTCAATTGTCCTCCTCGTCAATTGACCATGGTTAAAAATTACAAGGTCAGTGGTCAATAGCGCTCGTACAGTCTTATAGTGCGACATAAATATAACTCTCATTCATCGCAATAAATGTTGTAAAGTATTTAACCGATTGTTTCTGTTTTACAAAAATTACTTTGACTTTTTACCGTTAAAAAGAACAAATACCTAAACTTTATTCTCTTTGTGGCAATACTTAACATAAAAATTAATTATTTTTATTTTATTTTTCCATTCATCTATTCATCATTCTACGTAGGTTTCGAAATTCTGGAAAAAAAATTCTCGATTTACCCTAATTTTTATTCTATGATATTTTCAATACGTCCGAATGGTTTTGATGTAATATACAGTCGAACCTCCATATTACGAACCTCTTTCTTGCAAATTTTTCTATATAGCGAACTTTTTTCCTGGAACCAAAAACATTTCACGATTTTCTTCGTGAAAAAACTAGTATTTTCTGTAAACGAATTTTATTTCTTGTGATTCAATTTTTTCCCTCCCTATTTTTAAAGTATTTCTGGACATTTCAAATTATTGTCCCTTTACACATTTTATGGTGGTCGTAAATCTTGAAATTGTTTTTTAGGTGCCTTACTCGCCGAGAGTAATAGAATTCTGGTCGTTTCATCCAAGAAGTGCAATCTTTAACCCCCTTTTTTTAAATAAATTTATTTGCAAAACTCCTCATGCTCCAAATTGCATAACATGAGGCTTCTGTCCAGTTCACTAGAAACTTATTCCCCCCATTAGAGAGTTGTCTCGTGTCCCCGTGTCCTTGAACTAGTTTTCGTTCATTTGTAGTTTTGATCAGTCGTACTGGTAATTGGTAATAAATAGATAGTAATTTACAAATATGGTGTGAATAATTACTTTTTTTTAAAACAGTGTTCATGAATTTAAAATTTGTTTTATTTGCTTCATAAAGTACACTCATGTCCATAAATTAAGGATAATTCAGAATCACACAGAAATTGAACTCTAAAATAAAAACTTCACCTGTAGAATTATCACACACATCTTGAAGAAGAATATGCAAATTACAGGAAACCACCAGATGGCGCGGATAGTACGTCACAATGACGAGAGTGTAAGAGAGGGGTATATAAGGAATGGTGGCAAAGAAGTAAAATTGTTCACAAGCGCTTTAAAAGCCTTTCAGTGCAATAACCGCATAGTTATGACACAAAGGAAGCATTTGGATGATTTTTTACGTGGTAGAATTATCGGATGACTGGAATGTGGACGTACCCAGCTAGAAGTATCCGAGGAACTTGGAATCGCCCAGAGTGTCATCTCCAGGCTTTGGCAACGATTCCAAGATGATGGTAATGTGAGTAGATGTTACAGCACAGGTCGCCCCCGAGTTACAACGCCGAATGAGGACTGGTATTTGGCAGTTACTGCCAAAAGAAACAGACGGAGCACAGCATCAGACCTGTCTCGTCAGCTCTCTTCAGCTACCGGTACGACAGTTTCAAGGCAGACCGTGTACAGGCTGCATTGGTCTATATGCTCGTAAGCCTGTCAGATGTGTTCCCCTTACCGCAACTCACTGTCGCCTGCTATTAACCTGGAGTAAAGAGCATGCATTGTGGACACCGCAACAGTGGTCTTGTGTGATGTTTTCCGACGAGTCCAGGTTTAGTTTGCAGTCTGATTCTCACCGGACTTTCATATGGAGAGTGACAGGTACCACCAAGAGAACACCATTAAACGACACCGTTACGGTGGTGCAGGATGGCTCGTTTGGGGAGGAATTATTCTTGGTTCCAGAGCTGAACATGCATGTTCAGAGTGTAACGATGACAGGCCACATCTATCAGGATGTCATTCTGGAACAACATGTACGTTTGTTTCGGGGCGCCATGGGTGCTGAATTTCTGTTTATGGATGACAACGCCCGTCCTCACCGTGCAAACATTGTAGACGAATGCCTTCAATCGGAGGATATCACTCGTATGGATTGGCCAGCATACTCACCGGACTTGAATCCAATAGGGCATGTGTGGGATGTGCTTGGCCGACGAATTGCAGCCCGTCAACCCCTCCCACCTGTCTACCGGAACTTCGGAGGGCATTGCTTGATGAGTGGTGTAATATTCCCCAAGATCAGATTATAATTTGATACTCAGCATGCGTAGACGTTGTAAGGCCTGTATTGCATCGTCCGGGAGACATACTCCGTATTAACCATCATACTAACCATGTTATACTGTTTTTTGTAAATAGGTTCTCTTTTGAAATTTGTTCCAGGGTGTAAAAATCGCAATTTTTATTAATTATGTCAAACATATAGCATCTTTTTTGCTCTTTACCTTTTGTTTAGTAAATAGACTTTACAAATAAGTCAAATTTGTTTTGCTTCTGTCTCTTTCTTTGCCTGAACTTCATTATCCTTAATTTATGGACATGAGTGTATATTGAAAGATGAATCCCTGTATAACGAATTTTCCATACAACGAACCTTTTTCGAAATTTAGCGACTTCGTTTAATAGAAGTCCGACTGTATTTTTATATCTTGCGTTGTGCATTTAACACTTTATATATTTATTCATACAATATTGTTTCGAAATCATCTGGCAGTTTTCATCAATAAAACAGATTGTATATCAGATTCATTTTTCATTGAACTTGTGTTAATCAATTTTAAATTCTATCTTTTTTTTAGGTTAGGCATCTTATTAGGTTTAACAAACATTTCTGATTTATGTAGAATTTTTGACTTAATTCACAGCTTTTAGTATTTTCCACGTATTTGATGATGCATCCTCCGAAGACTATTTTCTTACTGGTTCTGATTCTATTTTAAAAGTATATTAATTTTAACAAAATAAAATAAGAAATTAGTCAAATCTTCTTTTAGGTTGAAATAAATGGATTTAAATCTAAAAAGTTCTGTTGAGATTTGTCAGTTTTTTATTTCTTTTTTCTGCTCGGTTATTATTAGAATGATGTCTATTATTAAACTAATCAAAGATTAAACACTCATCAAAGACATTTTTCTCATTCCTGTCACTAGTAAGATAAAGATAGAAGAATGACACATTCTGCGTTTTTAGAATGCGAAAAAATTTAATGAAAAACAACTTCAGACAGCTTTAAAAAACTTTAATGAAGTGTACTATCTTAATGATGTGCGGACAGAACATTTTGCATCCAAATTACACGTTTGTCATAAAAACCTTGTTTAATTTTCCAGAAAGAAATAATTGCAGCCTCCATAGTTTTGTAAAATAAGAGCAAAATGAAATAAAATGATTAAAAATATTTGTGTCGATTGTACCCCAACACTGCCTAAAATAACAGATGTAAAAATAACAAGCGCATTCCATCTTTAAACAGAAACAACGTTGATTACAAATGAAAAATTTGTAATTTTAAATAAAAACCAAGTAAATGGCAAAAACTTTAAAAATTCTATGTTTTTATTTATATTTCTCAAATTGATATTTTGAATTATTTAGAAAATGTTTTATATGTAAAATGTTTTTTTTTTTTTTTTTTTTGTTTTTTTTTTTTTTGCAATTAAAGAAACAAAGATGTTAAAATATTTCAATCTTTATTTTTCCTTAAAAATGTTTTAATAAAGGAAATATTGCCCCTCTGGTAAAAGATTAAAATTTATCGTTTTTTTTCCTAAGTGAAGGTTTTTAGTTAATTTTGCTATACATTTTAGTTTTATTTGCTATTTAGTTTTTCTCAAGCTTAAAGTAAAAATAAAATGTTTTAACTTTAAAAAACAATGCATCCCTTATAAATATGTACTATAACAATATTGAAACGATATACTTTCATCATACTTAGTTATTTTATAAAGTACTAGCTGACCCGGCACACACAAACGTTGTTTTGCCATATAAATTATTTCTAGTGAATATTTTGGTAGTCAAATAAAAAATAACTAACTCATTTTAAGTGTGTGGGGATGTGGTATATGAATGAAAGAGAAATGGAAAGCTGTGAAAGATGACGGCCTATAAAAGTAACAAAGCACCAAACATTCGTTTTTTGAATTATTTGTATATATTTTTGTTATTTTAACTAATAAATTTCAAAGTACATCTCTGTCACAAATTATGACAATTAAAAAAACATTATCACAGTCTCTTAGTGCAATGGAGTGTACGATATTTTTTTAGTGAGTCCATCTTTAGCCTTCACAAACAAACTGGATGGCTTACCCATGCAAGAACATGCCACGTATAATGGTGCATCTGAAGAACACGGTGTGTTGAAATCTAAGCCATAAACAGACTCCGTTTGGCCTTGAGACTTATTGATTGTCATTGTGAATGATGTTAATTTAATTGGAAATTGAATCATTTTGAATTCAATTGGCGCATCTGTGGGAATAATAGGGAATCGTGGTAGTAATGCATCTTATTCCCGGAACTTGCCATTCAAAATGCTAGCTTCGACAACGTTTTCAATAAATTTTTTCATGACTTATCACGTGCCATTGCACAGCCGTGGTGGGTTCAAATTATGAAGCAAAATAACTGGAGATCCAACCTTCAGTTGTAAATGGTGCGGTGGCATGCCTGGAAATCCAATGAGCTCAAAAACTCTGCTAGATAATTTACAGCTTCGTGGGTATCGCAAATTGCCTGGATAGATTTGTATGACATCAAGTCCCCAGGCAACAACTTTTTCATACTGAATGTACGCACAAAATTTCAAAAGAATTGGTCTAGCCGTTTCGTTTATCTTGTGTCACTTATTTGAAATAATGATAACGAAGTAAAAAAGATAAAGTTTTTTTGCATATATTTAGACTTTTTTGCTTTCATAAACCATGCAATAATATGAATTTTTGAATTAAAAATATGATCAAAAAAAATGGGGGGGGGGGACTTTCCACTCGCCAAATTTGGTGATGTTGGATTTGCTATAGACACCCATTTTGCTATTGTAACCCATGAGCAGGTCGATTTGGACGGCAAAACAGAGAAAAGTCACAAATCTGGCGCGAAACCGATTTTTCGACGCCAAGCAAAATAACCGGCGAAGAAAGCAACACGCAATACAGGGTAAGAAAATTACGCATTTTCAGGTTTTTAATTAATATCTTTTCAACTAATTGCAATATCGGAATGAAAAATAGTTTACGTCCTATTCTCAGACCTACTGAATATACGCACAAAATTTCATAAGAATCGTTTGAGTCATTTCGGAGGAGTTTGGTTACAAACACTGTGACAGGAGAATTTTATATATTATATTAACAACAGCAATTGTGTTCAAAAATTATTTAAATCCTAAGCAGAAATTCTCTGCACTGTCAATCTGATTACAATTGTCTCAATATTTTCTTATTTAACTGACAATAATAAGACTTCGTATTTAAATCCTCAATAAATAAGACTAGTCAAAAATGATTGTTTACAATCTCGAACGAGTTAATATCAATTAATGGCAGGATTCCTTTTAAGACAAATCTATGTCCTTAGGACATGTTTGACATGCTTTCAACCAAACAATCAAACGAAATCTTATTAAGAAACGATACAAAATATTCCTTTTAGATGAGGTACTCTACAAAAAATGCAACTCTTATAAATCATGAATGTGGCCCCCTTTCCTTGGTCAACTCATGATTTCCATCATAATGGCATCTGGCGTAATTGAAAAACTCTGAGAATGAAATTGATTGACAATTTAATCCCAAGTATTCTTTCAAGTAGCAGTCATTTGGTTGAGAAAGAATATTATCTATAATGTGCTGTGCTGTTTGAAACAACTTTAAACAGATTAGATTGAAAGTAATCCTTCCCAATACGTTTTTACATTACGTTTTTGCTGTTTGTTTAAATATTAATAATGGTTACAATTAGAGGTGCTGTATAAATCTGTAAGTTACATCACTTTTAAAAATTATTGAATTGACACTTATATAGCGAATTTTCTTCATGCATTACAGCAAAAAATATTTTTGACTCATACCTAAAAACGAAAAGTTATAACTAACAACTATAAGTAATTATAGTCGTAAGAAAAAGGAAATAATTATATTAAATATACCAGCCACATGCACGAACACTGTAACTTGATGCAATACGAAAATATTCTAAAGTATTGATTTAAACCGAACTAAGTAGATTTTGTAGAACAAAAAAAATTTAAGTTATATCAAGTACATATATCAAGTTCGCCGTTTAGAAAATAATGCTTTTAAAAAAAAAATGTAATTTTCAGAATGTTTCTTCTAAGTATAAGATGATCGAAAAAACTGAAGTGAATTCACAAATTTTTATAAAGAAACGATTCATTGAATTACGAAAATGAGTTTAAAAATAAAATTCGGTTAATGTTTATTACAGTATGAAAATGTTTATTACAATGAAAATTAATCTTAATAAAAGCATTATATCATTTTAAGTACTATAGATTTGAGATTTCAATTTTTGTTAAGAATTCCGTTAGAAATCCTATTGTAAATATCAATACATTGCAAATATTTAAAATCCAACTTTTTAATTCAAATCTATAAATATATAAATGGATGTTTGTGTATATGTGACCTCGCTTCACTCCAACTCCGTTCAACTGATCACTATGAAAATTGGCATGTATATTGTGAAGAAGGTTTTTGTGCTATCCTCTTTGTTACGGCTCTCCACCAGGTGACTCTACAGCAGATCAACTTTTGCACCGTTCAATCAATCGCTTCTGGAAATGTGATCTGGAATTTGTCACCAAATTTGGAAATGGGAAATCGTTAATCCTGATGATCCTGATCAGAACAATGGAACAAAATTATGATATTATTATATTCTCATCGGTCCTTGACAAGTGTGCAAAAAATTTTGAACTAATTTGATGTTTTAAAATAGATAAAAATCGAGTTCAAAGATTGCGTTACATACAAGTGAAACGTATAAAAGCGTATTAAAAATGAGGACATTTCGATATTTTTGTAAATTTTCTATAATTATTGACATGCAACGATATCGTTCTAAATTCAAAGTTTGTAATATCAGAAGAAAGGAAATTTTCTTTTAACTTGTAAATTCAAAACATGTATTTATCACTCAAAAAAATACTAAAAAACACACACATTTATTTACGTATTATTGTAAAATTGCAAAGGACCATCCCACGAGGCTCCCCTCTCAGAACAAACTTGGGATTGTTTTAAATATTTCTAGAACTAGGTATTTTTTGTGTGATAAAGTATTGATGGCTTGTATGACGCCAATTGTTAATGATGTCGGGTGAGTTCGGGATATTATTATAAAGTACGGAACCCTCGAAATTAGATAATTATACTCCGGGGTTGAGGGGAGACCCCACCATAAAATAAGCAATATTTTGTAATTTTATTTTACGTTACTTTTTGATTTTTAATAAACAAATCTTGATAAATGGTAACCATGTTTTTCATTTCGAATATTTTCAACATTGTATAAGGGTCTCCCAAATGAAAGTGGCATTGCTGTAATAACTCCACAATTTGAAGAGAAAGATGACTGCGCATACCCCTATAGAGGGCACAGAGTGCTGGGAATGCATGCGATATCGCCGGATGCGTGTGTGATAACGTGGGAGCACGTTAAAAGGCATCGTTAACATCAGAGAAAGCCTCCAAACGGTACGACTGTCAGTGCTGCCACGTACTGTGCAGTATTGCATGAACTGAGAAAGAATATCAAGAACCGCTGACGTGGTATGCTGTCACGCGGGTTTATCATCTTGCATGATAATACGCTTCTTATGTGGCTGTGGCATGCCAAACCTTGTTACGGTAATTCCGCTGGAAGGTTCTCGGACAACCTCCTTGCAGCCCGGACCACTCACCGTGTGAATACCACATCTTCGGTTCACACAAGAAAGCTTTGAAGAGATGGCTATTTCCCGACGATAATGAGGTCCAAGCTGCTGCTGAAAAATAAGTTTCACAACCAATTCTGCAGATTCTTCACTCAAGGTGTTCATGTCGTGGATGACTGGGACACTTTGTTCCAACCTACAAGGTGATTTTGTCTTAGTCTATCTGTTACAATTCTGTATTACTTCTTTCATTAGTATACTAAATTTATATTAATACTATTAAACCATTTATCAGACCGACTGCAGTACCACTTTCATTTGGGCGACCTTTATACGCTATACGGAGGATCGAAATTTTTCTTACAGAATTTCAAAACCTACCTGTGCGGAAAAGATGTTCTCTGGTGTATAGATGAACCGGTAAATCAAAATAAAAAAATTAATTTTTGTGTTAAGTATTGCCACAAAAGGAATGACGTTTAGGTATTTAGCTTTTTTATAGAAAAGAAGTCAAAGGAATTTTGCTAAAGAAAAAACAAGTATTTTAGTAGCTTTTAACGTTTATTATGATGAGAGAACCCTACTAAATATTTATAAGGAAAAAAAACACATCGGGTACTCTTATCAGATTTCTTCTTATTATTTTTTAAAAAAGACCTGGTGTCAAAATTATAGTGTTCAATAAAGCAAAAGGCGGGAAAAAGCTTGGATCGAACTCTTGAAGAATGTTGGGAAAAAACTTGGATTATGATGTGTCTTAAGCTAAAATTAATTTTAAAAATTATTTTTTCCTTTTAAACTGATCTGTTAGTTTTATTAATGTATATTAAAAAATCTAAAACTAAAAATTTCATACTTAAAATTTTAGAGACAATTGCGAGGCTACCGTTTTCTTTTTTCTTTCATGAGTTTTAAAATAATTCTTAATTCGATTTCCTTCTTGCCTCGTTTTGGAATCAAGCACTTTAGGTGCTATAATGAACGATCATTATATTCCACTTCTTATAGGTATTATAAATTCCATTTTTAAAAAAATGTCAGAAAAAAAAACAAATAAGATGACCAAAAATTTACAAGCAAAAGTATGTTTATTTACAACAAAAAAAAATTTACAAAATGAAAGTGAGCAAACATATGACAAAATATACACATTATATACAAGCCATTTCAACAAAAACCAATATTCTAAGAACTAGTAAGCTAATACTGTAAAAGGAGATTTTAAAAAATCGAATTTAACACACTTTGTGGCTCCTACTAATACTTTTAATGGGAAAGCTTATAATCCTTCAATCTTTGAATTGTAACACCTTGAAATATATTTTTGTACTAATATTCTTTATGGTTACTGTTCCCAGGAGGAGAAAGGACTGGGATATAAGCTACTCTTTCCTTAACATTGGGTTGATAGGCTTCGTATTCATCTTCTTGATGGTGTAGCAGAGGCTCTTCGATGTGGTAAGGTTTTTTATGATACACATGAGGTGGTGGACGTTCAGCATTCAAATACACATGAGCCGGATGGTAGTTATCGGTTCCTGGTTCATTGGTCCGAATTTTTGCACGAAACCCCTAAATTAGTGTAAAAAAGAGAAAGAAAATAACTGAACTGAATTGAAGAAAATAATTTAATTTAGGATTTTAAAATTAAATGACTTATAACAAAAAACTAGGTTCGAAGATCAATTCTTCACAAAAATTGATTTTCAGAATAAATTTATTGCTTTAAAGAACATAAATCAGCTTAAAAAGTCATAATTACTAAATAAATAAACATTTATCACCCTTTTTTGAAAAAAAAATTTTATTTTTATGAAATTTTAGCAAACATTTTAAAGTCAAGAAAAACGCCATAAATAAAAATAAATTGCCCATTATGCAATTTTAATTTCAATAATATATTTCTTGTCCCTCTGAAGTGTCACAAACCGCAGGTATAAAAATATTTTAAGAAATAAATATTTTATTAGCATTTAAATTTGATGTTAATGATTTTTCATCAAAATTACTGCATGTTCTAAGCTAAAAATGGCTGTAAAATGTGATTAAATGTAGGTGTCTTAAAACCTGCGGTTTGTTACACTCTGAAGGGCCCATAACATATATATTATAAATTTCATTGAATTTGATCGAAATTTTTGGAGATATCCCGTTTTCGAGCACAAATTATCGTAAAAATTTCATTCTTCAAAAAACACATTAAAAAATATTCTTATAAGTTAGATAAAGTAAATGTTATAAAACAACTTTAAAAAACTCTCTAGTTTTATGTATTAGTCCTTCTTCTTCAATAATTATATTCTTTTTTCCCTAATGTCCAAACAACCCAAACCTCAAACACCTAAAAAGTACTTTTTCAACCTAATCGGATACCTTAAGGCTTTTGTTGTAAGTCGTTATTTATTTATTGAAAATGTATATTACTTGTGTATTTTAAATTACTCGACATAGATTATATTCCACAAAAATAACCTTTTTTTATCTCTCTCCAATCCTTAAGATAATCTAAACAAAAATTAATCTAAATTTCTAATTAGATTATATATATAAAAATAGTATATTAACAGAGTTCTATAATCTTTTTGTGTTATAATTATGTCACTTCATACTTTTTAAAAATTTTAAGTACCACAGAAATTTTAGATGTCCTTCCTTCACAGAATACTTCCGAGAAAATATTTTGCAAATTAAGCATAAAATATCACTAAAATGTTGCTACTGTTAGAGATTTTCAGATATTTCAATTGTTCTTTTTTTAATTTAGTTTATTTCAAAAACTAAAATAGCTACCAAATAAGTATGAGATAACATTGTCTGGAAAGAAATTTTTTTTTCAATATACCTTATTATAAAAAAAATAAAAAAAAACATTTATTCGGAATCAGTGCTTCTCAAAGTTTCAATATTTGCGACCCAGTATTCAATCATAATTTTCATCGCCCCCCCCCTTCTTACAATAACAATGTTTTTAATTCAATAATGTTATACTTTGACGCTAAACCTACAATACGACTTTAATTTTTTAAGTGCCACCGGCGTATATAAACGTCTCGCTCAACCAAAGCGTTAATTGCACCGGACGTATATATACGTCTTTATCAAGTACGGTCTTTTCTGTGTACTGCTGTCCATAAAATTATTCCAAAGGCTTTGAAATAATACAAGGACCTTGATAGTAAAAGATTAATTATAAATCGTACAAATTATCCAGATAATTGTTAATTTTTGTATATAATTTTATATATTACAAGTCCATGGGATCATTGGTAATTATTAATGTTGTTCTTAACTTTAATATTGTTAAATTAATTATAAAATACATTGAGCAGTACCAATACATTTATAAGTGTATTATATCAGTGTAAATGTGTATTATATTTTTTATTATGTCAGAATGTATTTTGTTTGTTTTCTTTCATTAAATTAATATTTTTTTAAATAATCTTTTGTTTTCGACTTTTCAATATGCTCGCCCCCTCCCCTCATTTAGTTATTACGCCCCCTAGGGGGAGCCCCACAGTTTGAGAAACACTGCTCTAACAAATCAATAAACTCTGTCATGCTCTTAAATTTAATTTCAACGCTCTTTTATAAAATCGATATTTGTTCAACAATTAAAATCTATGTCATGAAAAAAATCTTAGAGTAAAATATATAAAGAAATTCCACTTTAAAATGATAAAACAAATAAATCATTACTTCATGATCAGCTATGTAATCTACATGTCTATAAATTCCATATGCATCTGTGTAACCGTAAGATCCTGTTTTGTGGTTATATTCATCACTTTCCTCTTTATGGTAATGCGCATTACCTTTCTCATCTTTGACATTGTAACCAAAGCGGTATGGGTAAGGTTTCTGAAAAGAAAAAGAGATCTTTTATTCAAGTATGTGAAACAAAAGCACATTTCACTTAAATATTAGTTTCCTAAAACGTTATCACAATCTTAAATATGTGAGAGATTTAAATATAAATCGTATATTTTCAGTGTAAAAATGTATTTTTCAAAATTTCCTGTTTTGGATGAAACAGTCTGAACTTTCGATATTTTACACATCTGCGATTGTCAAGTTGTTTGATTTTTTGTTTTTGTTAATAACGTCACATTCCGAAGCTTGCGAACATTTTTGGTTACAGACCTCTTAATTTTGTGCCACAGTCAAGTGATGAGGATGACACCTAAGCCGGCACCTCACACTCCAAACTTCCACACCATATCAATAGTACTTTTAAGCCTTGATAGATTTAACATGAATCAATCCCACTACACGGTGAGTTTTAAGACACGAGGAATTGAATATATGACTTGATGAAACAATACACCAGCCACGAGTTTGTAACCCTTACCTCTTAGCTACCATATGAACATTTGAGAAAATAAAATATTCATTCAAACTATTAATAAGGCATATATAATGTAACTATTAACAAGGCATTTAACTATTATTGACATTGCTTACACTAATAAACAATGTAGATTTGTTTATTTTACATACATAGTGCTTTAATGTCATTTCTTAGAATTCAAACTACTGCTAGATTTGAATAAATAATTGCAATATTAATAGTAATGATTTAAACTACGCATTTCTTTATGGACAGTTTAACAAATATAATAAAAAACCTCAGTATATCTAGTATGTGATTTCATTGAATACGTCTAAAGTATGTAGAGAATTTTATTTTTAAAAACATTTCTAAAGTGTTACTCCATTAAAATAGCCATTAACTTATTTTCTTGTCAATAACAAAATTCTAAAAATCTTTTTCCGGAACTTAAACGGTTTACTGTAATGATTACAGCTAAAACAAATAACTAGGTTAGTTATAAATGAGATACAGAGATAATTGCCTAAATTAAATATCTTATTTTTATATCTGAACTTAATCACAACCGCAATTTCAAATTTTATGTGACAAAAACTATTATATGAACTGAATTGGTTTATAACGTTTAACAATTTTTTGATACATGCAATAAATTGTAGGTAAGTTAGTTAACAAGATATATAAGTAGAGCCGAATATTTCATTTCACTGCAGTTCATTCTGCTGTTTTTTGTTATAATAACATTTACTCAAAAAAGAACTTTAATTACAAAAAATTAAATCAAAAGTTTTTTTTTACCTTTTACTACATTATTTTCCTTTCTGGATTATGATATAGAAGTAAAATTGCTAAAAATATATGATATATATATATGGATATAATTCTTTAAACTCATTCTGAAATATTTTTTTCATTTGAAAATAATTTAAATTATTCTCTTTGTATGTATTCCTTTAATGTGGTAATAATTCATTAATATCTGAAAAAAATATTCATCTTCCATACATAATAAAAAGAAATTGCTTAAAGATTTATAAAAGTATAAACAAAATTTAAATTATATAAAATCACAAATTTAAAAAAAATTGTTTAATGATTTCACATTAAAACTTATATGCAACGTGCCTCACCATGTTTATTTAACATTGCAGGAATAAAATAATTTTTTTAAAAAGTGAGCTTAGTTATAAAAACATATTAATTTTTTCCCTACCAACAGATTTTACTTAATAAGAAAAAAATTTGTTTGTATAAATCTACTCGTATAAAACGATAAGCGACTTTAAAAAATTATCTTATACATTTTTTTAAATCAATGTTTACAAACCAATGATTTTGACACTCCAGACATAAGAAAAATTATCACATTATAATTTAATATTTCAAAAGGAAATGTAAAGACAACTTTTGGGAATGAATATCCCTTATGATAATATGGTGTTTTGAAAAATGTTAAACACATTCGTAACGGGGAATTTCTTTCTAAATTTTTTGTAGAGTTACAAATAAAGATATTAGACATTTTGAATTAAGCCAAAATCATTCTAATTAAACCCTTTTTAATACGAAACACAAATAACAGTACTCACATGATGAACATAATTCTGATGAGATAATTGGAGTAACGTCGTACTCATCTCCAACACGACGTAAGAGGAATCGTTTTGGGCGGTACCCTCACATCCCAAAAAGAACAACAAACACAAACAACACGTTACCTGAAATAAAAAAACCTGGGTTAAAAGTTTGAAGGAACATTTAGCCCCAAATGACAGTGAAAAACCATTCCTAAACATGTCACTCACAATGATAACAATAATGATAACAATGACAGAATGTGGCTACATTTTTGAATTGGCGACATCTATGTTGGCGAAATTTGTCGACGGTATATATGCGGTTTTTTTTTTTTAATTTCTAATGGGCTGCAGATTGGTGTTTACC
>BMAO01012364.1:0-15807 GCA_019973975.1 Trichonephila clavata
AATTTCTAAATTATCTTTCTAATTCTCCTTTTCAAAGTTTAAGTATTATTCTTTGTTTTTTTCTCCTTCTGTTTTTTATTATTTTCAATTTGTTTTAGTTTGCTTTGTTTAATTACAAAAAAAAAACTATCCAGGTGGCGCCACTAATTTTTGCATCTGGTTTTACCAACTTAACACGTCATTTTTAACGATCATTTAGCGTATTGTTCTCGTACGTACAGTTTTTTCCGCTCTCCAGTTATTTGCATTTTTTCATGTAAGTTTTTGCTTCATTATTCCTTTTCAAAATTATTTTTATTTGTATTTTGTTAGGATCATTTCCTTTCATATTTTCTATTATTTTTATTTTATTTTTTCTTTTGGTTGCAAATTACACGTGGTTGGTTTTAGGCCTAACTTTTCAATATTGGTATGTTTTCCTGTTATGTATAAAATTTCTGCTGAACAGGGGAAGGTAGGATCCGTAAAATATATTTAACCCTAATTTTGCTGTCCTAATTCCGCAAACAGCTTTTAGGAAATCATAACAGGTCTTCATTTTAGTCTATTGACTCTTTTGGCTTCTTACATATTAAAGTTCTAATTCTGTTCCATGTTATACATACACGCTTAGTTAATTCTTCTATAATAGACTCTTCCATCAATTTTAAAGTGTGTTTCTTTAAATCTGGTTTTAAATCTTCTAGTTTTGTTAGTGATATTATTTTGTATTATCAATTTTATTATGCCATGTATTTCTTTCATTTTATGTTACTTTATATATATATATATATATATATATATATATATTATATATATATATATATCGTATATTGGTAAACAAAACAGATGAACATGAATATTAACACAATTGCCAAATAATTTTCATTTCTAGGTATCTTTAAATAAATTTCTAGAATATATAGTCTTTATTTTTAGTAAATATTTTTAATAACTGGGAATATATTGCCTAATGGACAAATGAATAAATGTTTCATTGAAATTCTTTCATTATGAAATCTTATGAATTCTGGTACAAACTAAAATAATTCTTAAGGCTTGTTGCACGCATAAGAAAATGTATATTACGAGTCATATTTTTCAGTAAGCACATTTTTCATATGAAAATAATGAATATATTTATTTACAAATTTATTTTTACCGAAATTTTTATCTCAATTACTGTTTAATATAATTTTTATCAATTTCTTTGGTATTTATCAAATTTAACGGCGTATCAAATATAAGGTAGTATAATCATTCCATAAATTAAGCATAATTCAGAATCACACAGAAATTGAACTCTAAAATAAAAATTCCACCTGTAGAATTATCACACACATCTTGAAGAAGAACATGCAAGTTACAGGAAACCACCAGATGGCGCAGGTAGTACGTCACAATGACGAGAGTGTAAGAGAGGGCTATATAAGGAATGGTGGCAAAGTAGTAAATTGTTCACACGCGCTTTAAAAGACTTTCAGTGCTATAACCGGATAGTTATGCACAAATGAAGCATTTGGATGATTTTTTACGTGGTAGAATTATCGGACACTGGAATGTGGACAGCTAGAAGTATCCAAAGAACTGGGAATCGCCCAGAGTGTCATCTCCAGGCTTTGGCAACGATTCGAAGATGATGGTAATGTGAGTAGATGTTACAGCACAGGTCGCCCCCGAGTTACAACGCCGAATTAGGACCGGTATTTGGCAGTTACTGCCAAAAGAAACAGACGGAGCACAGCATCAGACCTATTTCATCAGCTCTCTTCAGTTACCGAAACGACAGTTTCAAGGCAGACCGTGTACAGACGCTTAGGGCACATTGGTCTATATGCTCGTAAACCTGTCAGATGTGTTCCCCTTACCGCAACTCACTGTCGCCTGTGATTAACCTGGAGAAGAGAGCATGCATTGTGGACACCGCAACTGTGGTCTTGTGTGATATTTTCCGACGAGTCCAGGTTTAGTTTGCAGTCTGATTCTCGCTGACTTTCATATGGAGAGCGCTAGGTACCCGTTACCACCAAGAGTACACCATTGAACGACACCGTTACGTTGTGCCGGGTGGCTCGTTTGGGGAGGAATTATTCTTGGTTCCAGAACTGACCTGCATGTTCAAAGTGTAATGATGACAGGCCACATCTATCGGGATGTCATTCTGGAACAACATGAACGTTTGTTTCGGGGCGCCATGGGTGCTGAATTTCTGTTTATGGATGACAACGGGCATCCTCACCGTGCAAACATTGTAGACGAATGCCTTCAATCGGAGGTTATCACCCGTATGGACTGGCCAGCATACACACCGTACTTGAATCCAATAGAGCATGTGTGGGATATTATTGGTCGACGAATTGCAGCCTGTCAATCTCCTCCCAACTTTCTACCGGAACTTCGGAGGGCATTGCTTGAAGAGTGGTGTAATATTCCCCAAGATCCGATTGTTAATTTGATACTCAGCATGCGTAGGCGTTGTGAGGCCTGTATTGCATCGCCCGGGAGGCATACTCCGTGTTAACCATCATACAAACCATGTTATACTGTTTTTTTGTAAGTAGGTTCTTTTTTGAAATTTGCTTCAGGTAGTAAAAATTGCAATTTTTAATTAATTATGTCAAACATATAGCATCTTTTTTGCTCTTTACCTTTTGTTTAATAAATAGACTTTACAAATAAGTCAAATTTGTTTTGCTTCTGTCACTTTCTTTGCCTGAACTTCATTATTTTTAATTTATGGACATGAGTGTAATAAATACCAGCTCTGCTACTTTTTTGCTGTAGCATTAACCACCAAATTGCTTTACATGCGAGGCAAAATGTTAGTTAATGTCCTTCGTGTGTCACTATGCGTTGTGTCATTTTAAGGTAAAACAGACTCCACACAAACGCAAACATTTTGCTTAAAAATTTTTTTTCATCCATAGGGAAATTCGAAGTACTACCAAAATATTTGATTTTTTGTTGCTCTGTCAGCATCTTTTTAAACACGTTTAGAATAAAATGCATGATAAGCTAACGCATTTATGAGGCAATTTCATGAATTAAACTTTTTTTTAAAATTTAGGAAACTAATTATATGATGATAAAATACATAAAAGTTGTTGCTTTTTTAAAAAATTTTCCTCAACTTTCTGATAGTGGGTACCCTCCATCATCCTTATTGACGGACGGTCATCCACTTCTATCCTATCTGTATGCGTTTGAGTGCCCATGCTCCAACATATTTTCTTATTGTTCAAGTAATCATAGTACTTTATCCATCTGATTTTCGCTAATCTCCTTCTTATTGTATGACGCACCCATGCAACTTATATGTAATAAACGAACTACATTGCTTATTTTACAAAAAAGTAGGATATTTAATGGACTGAGGTATTTTAAACATGCATAAACTAATATTACTTGAATTAAAAGTCTTCCGTAACGACTCTAGGTTGTGCGAAGAAATCAAAGGCAAATGCATGGAATAGTGACTGCTAAGTTTCTGCAGCCCATTTCTAAACAGTATTTTAATTAAAAATTTAGACTAGATATGATATTAGAAGGGTTATTTTTTAATTAATATTCTATAAATCAGACAATTAAAATATGTTAATTTTTAGAAGAATTTTAGATATATCTGCAACTAAAATTGTGAGCATAATATAGCTATTATTCTGATATAACATAAGGGCTGTTACTAAATATAACTTAGTTCTAGGCATTTACTTAATGTCATTGTTATTATACACTCTAATGACCAGAGCAATTAAGATTACTTCCTTACTTGGTATAGCGAAAGGGATCACACAGCGCTTTGCCAAAAGGCATTTATTCCAAATTAATTGAACAAAACAATACACTCAGTAGTAAATTTTTACACTTCACAGCCTTTCGTTGATGAATGGTTCTAGCTTCATTTAGGTTTAGAGACCTTCAAATGACCGGCTCTCGGGTGTGGCTGTCTCCGCAACCCCTTTCACTGTTATCGTCCAAAGCCAGTTCACTCAATTGGTTCCTCAGCAGACTCCATCACTACTTCTTTGAGAAGCTATCGCAGTTCACTTCTCTTGATCCATGAGGTTCAGCTGCCCCCCCCCAGGCTCTATCAGGTGTCCTCGAAAAAGAAGCAAATAATTGACGATGGAGGTAACATCGAAGATTGTTGGAGATCCCCGTTAACTTGTAAGTCGAACCTTTTAAACCCCCGGGGGGGGCTGTTTTCACACCTTCAATGGTCTCTGATTGGCTAGCGTAGCCGATCTGCACACGACCCTCCTAGTCTTCGTCTCCTTTCATTGGTTCTTTGAGACAAAAGGTCGGCGTGACAGAAATCAACTCCTTCACCATATCTCGTATACCATATGGAATGTCTCTAGCCGGATCCATCACTTTGACACCGAGGAAACCTTCCACGGTTTTTCCTTAACACAACAGGCCGACATTCCTTTTCATTCAAATAGTTCGCAGTCCACATGTTTGAAGGGATTCAACAATGGATACTGTTCCCAGGAGTGTCCTTTCTTTAGATCGTAGTGTCCGAACTTTATTTGCGAGTCGGAGAGGGAAGAGATGTGCTTTCAACAAAGCCCCTCATTAATTGGCGAGACACTTGCTTTGTCGCAGGCATCTCTTTAAGGTAGTTCTTTAGTGGCGCTTGGTTTTGAATTCATGACACAATGGGCACGCGTTGGTGACCATGACCATAAGTCTACTGTAGCCATTTTAACCTTAGAAACAATCTTTTAATTTTCTATGGTTCAAAATTATAAGGAGTAAATTGAACGAATAATGAAATAAATAAATCTAGAAATCTGAAAAAATTAATTAAAAGGGATCTCTAATATATTGCAAAATAGTTCTGGTAAGTTCAATATTTGTTGTGTTGCTGCTGTTCTTATTTATCCCATAAGATCGACAATAACATTAGATCAAGGTATACGAAATTCATCTTGGCAAAGCACTAGTTGTACGCATATCGTAAGCTGTAGTTTTGAGCACCATATGAACACAAAATGACAGTACGATTTGGCTGGTTTCCACCCCTAATTTGAGGAGTATTATCCTGGGGTATGAGGGGCTTCTCACTCATCTTCCCTTTCTTCTAATCTCATGAGATGACTTGAAATTTGACAGATATTTAGAGTTCTGGTGATGAAGTTCAATATTAAAGTAGTACATAGTGTTAATAATGTAGAGCTGATATTATATTGTTTTTTATATTGATTATTGTCTTGAAAGTATTCATATTTTCCAAATCAAGCAATTTTGCAATATAACATGACATTTTTAACCGAATTTATTGTTTTTTGCATTTATACATTCTTTTATTATTCACTTTAAAAAAAAAAGTAATTTTAGCAGCATTAAACTCTCTTAAAATTATTTAGTGGTTTCATTATCATTGTTTTTTTTAAACGAGCGTAATCCATTCATAACATAACATCACATTACACATTTTATTTTGTACATTTGTGAAGGGCCCCTTTTCTTCACCCCTTATGGTTCGCTCTGAAGAAAGAGGATGATAAAATGGAAAGGGCGGATAACAAGGCGATGAGGTTGGGAGTCAAAACGTTTTGGGCGTTGAAAACGTTGAGATTCAGCAGAGAGGAAAGGGGAACGGAAAAAAGAAAAGGCATGAATGATATTTTCGAGGGGGAAAGAAATAAAGTTCTTTCACAGGAATCTTTCGAATTCTTTTTCCTTTTCTATCTTCCCCCTTTCCTAAATCGCGAATTTTTTTTTATTGTTATTATTTATTTGATAGGCTGACAGGTCGTTTAGGTTTGAGGTAGAAAGAAACCGGTAGGTCTGCATTAAGTGAGGCATTGGATTTTCAGTTCTCATGACAGAGTAGATTTATCTGAGTTGTATCGGATGGTGAAGCATCGATCCTGGAGTGATTCTTTGCTAGATTTGATTTGAAGTGGCAGGAAGTGAATTGTGACATTTGTTACGAATTCGGATGGTAAACATGAAGAGGCCTAAAGAATTTAAATTCGATCATGGATCGAGACTTGGAATAAAGAGAACCTTTCTGCTAAACATATATATTTTATTCCGACGAGATGAAATTCTTTTCAGAGCTCTGACGTTAGAGTCTTACGTTAGAGCATAATGATTAGTGAGGAATTTCAGCTTATGCATTTGCTTGATATGTATCTGACATGCTTCAATTAAATTTAAAGAAATATTTCGAATTTTATATTCAAATATTTTTCAAAAATACGATTTTTCTAAGCAAAATATTACTAAAATTATACTTTAAAGTTCAGGATCTTATGAGGGGCTTAAAAAATAATTTAGCTAATATGAATTAAAAAGCATTTAAAATAAATATCTTTTTTGTACGTATGACATAACATAATTTTATATATATACTTATGCATAAAAATATTTTTTTAAAAAACATGTTTCGTTAATTTTTATTTCTATGTATAATGTAAAAATAATAAAATTTTAGAATTTATTCGTAAAAATTAACTAATAATACGGTAACAGGATGATTAAAATTAGCTAACCCAGTTTTTAGATTTCATCGCTACAGCCTAAAACTGAAAACTGTGTTCAAGCAAACTTTTAGTTACTGACTTTGTTCGAAACCGTGGCCTTCAAAAGCGTATAAACGAATAGTTTTTAATATATTTAGCGTCATTTAAAGTGGAATATACATATAAAATTGTTTAAAGGATATTTTTTACAACAAAAATTATTTAAAAATATTTTTGTTGCAAAAAATAAAAAAAAAGTTTAAAAAGTTTTTTTAATGGAAAATGCTTCTACAATAATATATTTTGCCTATACACTTCTATACAGAATGAATTAGGATTTTTAAAAAACTCACATTATTCTTAGTGTTACTATCCATTAAAATAATATAACCGGTGTTTTTTCATAAAATTTACTCCAACTCTGATATATTAAAATAGGAAAATATTCACTTCTAAATTATTGTGATTTCATTTAATTATCATGTGTATAATAAAGACATTTTGAAATTTGTAGTGAATGTTTGATCAATAATCATTTATTTGGTTTGTTCGATGAGAAAAATGTATATTTAAAAAATGCGTGGAAATATGAGGATATGGACAGTTTAATAGCTATGTATCAAAGTGTCAAATGAAAACAAATTATTGTAAAATCCGGTGTATAACGCGCAACATTGTATAGCGTGCATCTATACTTTCAAGCTGAAGTTTTTAATCTTTAGAACTGCAAGCCTTCATAAAGAATGTCCTTTCGTTTAAATAAACGGCACTACGCGATATATGTAGAAATGTAAATTTTTATACTTATCTCTTATTTTATTTCACTTCTAAAGATCTCATTTTTATCCCCGTCATACAACACGTATCCATAAATTTTTTTTTTTTATCTAAAAGTGTGCGTTGTACGCCAGATTTTATGGTTAATGGTTTAAGATTATATGGAATATTTAGGCAAACTACCATTAATGCTTTTTATAGTTTAATTTAAATAGTCATTTTAATTTCAGCAGTTATTTATGCAAATTGTTTTGTTTTTATTGTTGTCTCACGTTACTTTCACTTTTTTTGTTCCTTCATTTAAAACGTAATTTTTTTTCTATTTAACACTCTAGTGTTGAGAAGCTTTTTCTTAGAGTAGTCCTCATATGTTAGATCCTGAGAGTTTTCCAATAAGTTTTGGTGTAAAATATTTTTACCCTCTCAACAGAAACCTCTTCGGTAGCTTTTGTATGATTATCTGTATTGTTTGCTTTCATGACAGAACTGAGGACCCAAAGCAGTTTCAGAAGTTAAGAAGAGTTCTATACAACAGGGGGGGGGCACCGGTGATTAAACCTCTTTGGAAGTTGTGAAGATGAATACGACCACCAAATGTGTTAATTTCCAAATGAGAAAACAAATGCTTTAAAACCGATCCTTTTAGCAAATATTGGAGAAATCACGGTTTGCTTTCATTTTTATCCAGATGCATATGCGTCAAGCATCACAATTAAAACAAAGTTTGATATCTTCTCTATTGTTGATCTTCTCATTTCTTGTATTTTTCTCGACAAAATGAAGGCCTCCTCTAATGATCAGCATTAAAGGTACACCTTACTGGTCACTGCATGAATTCATCATATTGTTCACACTATTATCATGATAATATATAATATCAGTCATTCTGTAATATGCTGAATTTTCCCTGCTTTTTCTTCTGCTATCGACGATTTGTCTCTTCTCATTTGTGAAAAAAATATATTTCATCTGCTTCCACAAGTGTTACTGAGCCTTCGGCAATTGTTCCTCTAGTTTCGAAACGTTTTCAGAATTAGTGAAATGATTATTTGAGTCCACTACCCCAAAATATATAAAGTCACACTTTTCATAGAGTCGACTTTGGGTAAAGTCATCTAGATGCTGTCTACATGAGTAATACCACAGAAGTGGCATTTCAAAGTCGCATAAGCTGTTAAAAGATGTGTTTTATCCTATTCCGACACTTGGCTAGTGTGAAATGCTACATACATACATATACCCTATACATATACCTGAGGTCTAGTTGATATACTGAAGTCTTTTTCTTCGACCTGTGTGCTTCTACTGCTGATATGTTAGATTTCAACTTGACATTTAATTATTTCGCATGAGTGTACTTAGTGTGTTTTGCCCGTTTTACGAATGAAAATTAGAAAAAGAAATATATATAATAATATTTATTTTCATTCAGTATTTCTTTTAATTATTTGTAAAAAATTACAGCTTTTAAATTTTTATGTACTGAATAGTTTATTTTAAATATCTAAATAATTCAATTTTTAATTCAGTATTAGAAGACATGTATTGATGATTTGCGTGTGTTTCAGGCGTCAAAAAAGCTGATTGAATCATAGACTTTGAAAAGATTTTTCAGTTTCAATTCCATGCAGATATAACTGAATATTTTTTGGAACAATGTATTTGTTGCGTATTGTACCCATATTCATATCCATATCGTTGGGTAGTGTTTGTGCTGGTTTTCAAAACATATTTGCCAGCTTAGCCACACTCGTCGATTTTCTGAATATGATTCAAAGCTACATTATTAATCCCTAAAGTCATTCATATCAAGGACGTAACTAATTAAATAAATAGAAACCCTGCAATAATAAAAATCTATACATAAATAGTTATTTTAATATTTAATAAAGATTTTAAATTTACATAATTAGTTTTAGTCATAGACCAAATTAAATATTTCTATAAAATCAATGCTCTAAAAAATATTGCAACATATTTTTTTTCCATCTGAAATCATTATCATTGGAAATAGCTATGGAAATGTCGTTTCCATTCCTTATTCCCTTTCTTAAGTTGAAAAACAAAACTTTCCACTGTTTTTCGTCCATTCTTTTATTGCCTGTAGAACTCCAGATCAGTTTAGAGCACTTGATGCATTTTAACAATTCCATTCTTTAACCACATATCCAGAGGAGCATGAAATTAATACTTTATCGGATGACTGCAATCAATACTTCGCGGAAACAACGTGACCCCTTGATGTATTACCTCCTTCTCCTCTTTTAGATCCTCGAAAGAAGTATATAGCTCTAGGGTTCCGGGGAATAGAGCACTGTGTACTTTCCATACCAAATCAGTCCGAGTTCTGTTTGAAGGAAATGCTAACCAATCCTGACTCACCCAAGCGATCTTTTTACATTCCAACCCACCTTCCTCATCCCTGGGGCAACAGGGGGTGGAAGAAAATGTCAAAAAATCTATGGATTGATCAGACAGAAGATTGAGGTCTTTTACTGATTCTAGCGTAGAGAATGCTATCGGCTAGTTAAAGAGGAATGTGTAAGCTGACGCGTAGTGGTTCTTTGACAAAGCATTTCGAGCTTGTTCTTTTTTTTTTTGCTTTTGCTGTCATTTTTGTAAATATTTGGATATATGAAGAGAATTGAAGAAAATGGAGATATTCATAATTAAATTTGGTCGCTGCAAGTGTTATATTCCATTTGAAATGCAAATATTAAGGTCAGTTAGCTAGAATGGAATTTTGGTTGCCAATAAATGACTTGCTTCAGTCGATAAACTTCACAAAGAATTGGTTTACTAATATATTTTCTTTATTAAGTGAGATTCAGCAGAGAAGATTTTATGGTATTTTTTTCTTTAAAACCAGTAAAATATTTTACACCAAAATTAGCTTGAAGATAAAATTTTGCATTTTTTTAATCCAATCTTACTAAAATTTAATAACTACCATGTGTTTTTTAAAAATGTCATTAATGTCTATAAATTCAAAGCTGTTTTAAATATAGTGTTATGCTTATAGTGTTATTGTTTTGTTTTCCTTGTAAGTAATTAAGTATATATATTTTTTTAATTTTAAAAGTGTTTAAAATATTTGTTATATCGTTTCAGAACCATACATAAAAGTTGCAAGAATCTTGAATGCAACATAAAATATAATTTTTTGAAAAGTATGAATTATATTTAGCATTTGTAGTTTAACTTTTCATTGCAAGATATAATGACATACACAAGTATTCTTTATTTAAAATCATTATTAAATTAACTTCGGTTTACTTAAAATCTTAAAAAACTCTCACGGGTTTTGCTTAGATAATCTCTAAGGTTACTTTATTCCGTTGTTTGGTATGAGAATTTCGTCTTTTGTTGGAACCGTGGTATATGTAAATTTTACGTATATAAGCTGAATAATACGCAAATGCGATGAATAGCTTGGATCGCATTTGATGAGGTAATCTGTGAATACCATGAAATCCTCGGGAAAGTTAAGAAAACGATAAATGGGGAAGTTTTGTAGTTATTAATAGTCTCACAATGAGATTAATATAATAACTCTTAATTTATAGGTAATAATGCATCTTTTAAATTTTACTGTATATGAAAGCTTTATATACACTGGTGTGCAAAAATTAAGGACGAAGTCGAAAAATTAGCATATCAGCTGAACGAAGAGGCAGAGCGGACAGAAAGACCAATCAGGAGATTAAGTGAGGTGATGTACGGTAGCACATGCGCAGATATGCAGGTAGACGTAATGGGGGAGTGTCTGAGTAGTAAAGCATGTTGTCGGTGTAAGATTAGTATTTCTGGCAAAGAGATTGCACACCGTATAGCAGTTAAAATCACACCGAGTTGCTGCCTCAGCGAGAAATGGCGAATAATCAATCTGTTAGATGACATCTGGATGCTTTTACCTGAGGTCGAATCATTGGGAAGTTGGAGGAAGGTCGCAGTGTGACAAGTGTGGCTGCAGAGTTCGGAATTGCTCACAGCATCGTTTCACGACTTTGGAGACAATTTCAAACTACAGGAACAGCTATCCGGGGGTTCAGTAGTGGTCGTCCACGAGGAACCACACCCGCAGATGACCGGTATATTGCCTTACAGGCCAGAAGAAACAGGCGGCAGACAGCGGGAGAAATCGCTAGACACACGACACAGGCGACTGGACGACCGATATCGCGTTTTACTCGTGGCCAGAAGACTGCACGTGGTGGTCTGTTTGCACGACGCCCTGTACGGTGGTGTACCTCTAACGCCTGCCCATCGGAGAAGGCGTTCTCTGTGGTGCGGGAACACCGGAATTGGAGAGACAATGAATGGGGACGAGTACTCTTTACAGATGAGAGCAGATTCAGTCTGAGTAGCGATTCTCATCGCATACTCATCTGGAGAGAGCGGAGAAGCCGCAATCATCTCGAACATCATTGAAAGGGACAGGTATGGAGGTGGCGGTGTTCTCGTTTGGGGAGGCATCATGCTTGGTAGTCGTACAGACCTTCACATCTTCGACGCAGGTTCAGTCAACGGGACCCGTTATTGTAACGAGATTCTTCTTCCATATGTGCGTCTTTTTAGAGGCGCTATGGGTCCCAGTTCCTTTTCATGGACGACAATGCACCATGTCATCGCACAGTAGCTGCCGAACAGCTCTTAGAGAGTGAGGATATTGAACGTATGGATTGGCCGGCACGAACTCCGGATCTCAATCCCATCGAGCATGTATGGGATTTTCTAGGCAAGACGCTTGGCAGCTCGTACCTTACCACCAGTAACGATTCCGGAGCTTCGATTGGCGCTGCAAGACGAATGGGCAGCAATGCCTCAACAACTCATTGACACCCTCCATTCTCAGCATGGGCAGACGCTGTGAAACCTGCCTAGCATTTAGGGGAGATCATATCCCTACTAAAGACCGGATATTTCTTGCTGGACACCCATCACAGGGATGTTTCGGCCTTCAGTAGCATTGCGCTCCATGCTACTTTTTTCAATAAAGCTTCTTTTTATCCCTCTGATTTCTCTTTTAGTAAGTGTTGCTTACATTACTCATGTCCTTACGTATTGGGGATCTTACGGTATTAAATGTGTTGATTTGGAATGCTTTTGTACAAGGTTATATTGAAAAAACCGTCTCGTCCTTAATTTTTGCACACAGTGTATATTCTATATATAATAGAGAGAGAGAAAAAAAATTCCGGTTTATTTATCACGTATAAGCATTTATGAAATTTTGATGAAGAAGTAACTATGTATTAAAACTTCAATTACCTAGCGTATGTTGTAATATATTCACCCCCAGTTCTCTAAAATTTCTGAGCAGCGAGATGGATGACACAGCTGCAGCAAAAAATTACTTTTTCATTAACAATTTTTAAGCGCAAGTTATCACATAGAGTTATTGGATTTATAAGTAATTACATTTACAGATATAGCTTGTGGATACTTTGTTGTATCCTTGTAGTGTAAGGCTCTATCCGTCGGATTCGTAACTTCTACTCCACGAAAATAGTTTAAGCAGAAGTTCACTTTTCTTTTTTTCTTCTCGCACCCTTCGGTGGTTTGCTTTCTCACTTCCCAATCCGTTTGGTTAAACAAGTAATACTCAGCTTGCATCCCACCGACCTTTTCTGAGAGGCCTGATCATAGCCCATTGCTTCGAAATTCAGATATATAAGAACAATGCACCAAAAATATAGCGAAAAATTCTATCGATCGAGCTGTCAAAGGTATCAATTTTGCTATCAATTTGCTTTTTTTTATAGTACAAATGGCTTGGTTATGGATGAAAGGAAATCGAAACAACCCCATAACTCATTGAAATATACATAAAGTATATGTGTTGGTATTTGATAGAAAGCTAATATAGTTTTAAACCAAAAGCAGAAAAAAATTAGTTATAATACAAGGGGTGATCAAATGAAAAGGTACGAAACGACACGGTGGGTACAAATATAGACTTTATTCAAAATATACACCATAGGCCTGAGCACAACGATCACTGATGAACAAGCCGCAGGATTCCTTGTTCCCAGAATTCCTGTGGCTGTGACGAGACCGTCCTTCACAGTGTCCTTGAGTACGTCGTCCGAGTTGAAGCGCTTTCCTTTCAGGTGTTTCTTCAGTGGACAAACACATGGAAATCGCAGGGTGACATGTCCGGACTGTAGGACGGATGGTCCAACGTCTCCCATTTGAACTTGTCCAGTTCCATTTGTGTGACTCTGGAGACGTGTGGACGCGCGTTATCATGGAGCAGAACCACACCCTCCGTCAGCAGCCCCGGTCTTTTGTTCTTGATGGACCTGCGTAGGCGTCGGAGTGTCTCACAGTACACATCGGAGTTAATGCTTTTTCTGTGCTCGAGTAATTCTGTGCTCGCATATTTGGACGCCGCTTTTTATAAGAGCCTTTGCTCTCTCCTGCGCATGCGGGCACCTGCGCATGATCCGATCCCAGTCAGAGTCTCCAATGGCATCCCGAGATGTCTCGCTACATTCTCCCTTGGCGGAATATGCAAATATTTAACTGTTTCATTTTTATGTCGTTTCGTACCTTTTCATTTGATCACCCCTTGTATTTTGATTTGTCCAATATTGCTATGGTATTATAGTGTTTTTTCCAATTATCTTTATGGCGTGACCTACGTGAAATATCTTTCATAGGTATGGGGCTCGGTGGGAAATAAATTTGTGTACCCCTAGTGTAAACCTTCTGTTTGAGACTCTCTGACGCCCCTTCAATTTCTGATTAGAAAGAATACAAACTTGCACACAGCACCCTTGGAGGTGTTCCAAATATCCCTGGCATTTTCTGGCACAAAATCCCGTATCACCCACGACTATCTTATCACTCCATGTCAAAAGTGATATGGTTAATCATAAATTGGCATGTCAGTATGACGCAGAGTACAGAATTTTTGGTATTTCCCCTTCACAATAGTGGATATCTTGTTCACACATGTGTAGCAAGGTGTCAGATTCTACAAAAACATGGAGCGGTGGTGAATAGATCTGCCTTATCTCTAGAATGCTTTGAAGAAGAGGGCATACGGAACATTTCTAGTTTCGGTGCTAGGGAAGGAAAGAGGAGTAACAAATACCTGGCTAAAAAACAACGTTACATAGTGCTTAATTCTTATCCAGAGTAGTTTGTGAATATAAATTTTTCAAAAATTAGTTGGCATTACTAATGTAGCACGTTATAGTAATTGGAGGGTACTTTGTGATGGCTATCGTAATTTTCACCAGACAAGGATAGAACTCAAGCTAGCCTCCTACTTTCCAAATTAAATCTTAGAAGATTTAAAAGATATAAGAGTAAAAATTTTAATAAACTCTACCGAATTTCTGTTTGAATTAGTATTTTATATATTTTAACCATGTGATGTAATGTCTTGATCATCAGAACTATAATGCATGCATTCTGTCATAAAAGTAACAATAAAAAATACTAAGTAAACATTTGCGCCCCTTGTTTCAATCCATGTGTGCTTATTACACACAATAGTTTGAAGGAGTTTTAATGAAAGGGGATACAGCCAAACATTGCAATTCAGAATGCTTGATTATTTACTTATTTTTGTACGAAGTATTAAAGATAAAGGTGGTGTATTTTTTAGTTAGTAAGAATTACTTTTTATCTCAAATAATCAGGCATAATGAAATATATTGCACACAAAATCAAAAATGCAGCTTTCTCCTCAAATCAGAAAATCGTTAAAGTTCGGAAGTATTCCCCTTACTGAATGCTACAAATGCTTCCTTAACTATGAAGAATATATCACCTTCTTATTAATTCGTAAGAGAATTGTAACAAAAATGATTCAGAACATTTTAATGAAAGATGAATTGGCTGCATAAAGTTTCATAGAAAGCCATGTAAGTTTGCTTTTAACTTTAAGTTTTTTTTTTTTTTTGAAAATAAAATAAATTGTAATTAAATGCAATATTTCTCTGTAGATGACAAAAGAAAATTAAAATTAAAAGAAAAGCAGAAGTAAGACATTAAGCTAAAGGTAAATCTACTTTAATTTAAAATAGACATTTCCAAAATTTCTGAGTATTTGGGGAACAATAGAATATTTCAATAATGTTTATAAATGTTCAGAAGGTCTAAAGATCTGATATGAGGAAGACCTTTTTCTCATACAGTGCCAGAATGTCACATAAAACATGAAAGGACATTATTAAATCTGTTAGTTTGATTAGTTACATACTTAGCAAATTAGGTTATGCATTATTTCTTTTCAAATGAATTAATTTCTTTGTGTCAGTTTAGTAAGTTTGGGGGGACAAACAATCTTAAGTATTTATTCCACCAAATTAGATTTATTTACTCCTTTAATATATTCATAGAAGTCAAAAACTTTCATTCAAAATTAAAAATAAAGTTCGGGAGTTAATCTGATTAATGGTATTAGCTAGGAATGTTATATAATATTTGTAATTATGTTTATGAAAATATTACAAAATCGTAGGTGCAAAACATTTTATGTTTATGACAGTAGAAAAATATACTGTACAGCTTATTCGAAATTGGATCGTCTGTAGATTTTGATAATGAGTAATTTTTA